>OX637365.1:0-22352 GCA_951799405.1 Agapetus fuscipes | reverse complement strand
ATAATAAAAAAATAAATAATCATAATATAAAAAACATTAATCATAACTTAAAAAAATTTAATTGTAAATAAAAATTAATTAAATTTATTTTTTTTAAAGTAAAAAAAATACCCTGCCCCCCTATTTTTTCAGCTCATCCAAAATCTAACCTATTATTTACTTTTACCCCTAATAATAATCAATTTAAGTTAACTCCTCACGTAGATAAATTAGGCATATATCATATTAATTTATTAAATTCCACAATAAAAAATAATATTTTTGTTTTATATAAAAATAATGAAGGAAAATATGTTAATAAAACACCAATAACTATTCCTATAAAAATTACATAAATAACTATAAATTTTAAATTTATAGGTAAATAAATTATTTCAATGCTAAAAAATAAAAGTCAACTTAATATAGCTCCTCCTATAACTCTAAAAACTATTAATACTAACATAGAAAAAATTATAACATAATCTTCATCATGAAAAGATAAAATACTTAAAGTATATAGATTTCTTAATAAACAAAAATAAACTAAGCGCAAGGAATAAGAAACAGTAAGTCCTGTTGAAAAAAAAAAAAAAAAAAAAACTATTCAATTCAAATCTCCTTTTAAAGAAAATTCTAGAATTATATCTTTAGAATAAAATCCAGCTAAAAATGGTATTCCGCATAAAGCAAAATTTGCAATTAAAAAACAAGATGCTATATTAGGAATATACTTTATAAAACCCCCTATAAAACGAATATCTTGAAAATCCCCCATTCTATGAATTAACCCCCCGGCGCATATAAATAAAAGAGCTTTAAATATAGCATGCGTTAATAAGTGAAAAAAAGCTAAGTTAAAAGCACCAATTCTTAAAATTATTATTATAAGGCCTAATTGACTTAAAGTAGATAAAGCAATAATTTTTTTTAAATCAAACTCAAAATTAGCGGCTAATCCAGATATTAATATAGTTATCCCGGAAATAATTAATAAAAATTTAAATATAATAGAATTTTCTAATAAAACATTAAAACGAATTATTAGATAAACCCCGGCAGTTACTAAAGTAGATGAATGAACTAAAGCTGAAACAGGGGTTGGAGCAGCCATTGCCGCAGGTAATCAAGAAGAAAATGGAATCTGAGCTCTTTTAGTTATAGCAGCAATTATGACTAAAACTCCAATTAACATTATAATAATTTCATTTTTTATAAATTCTAAATAGTATAAAAAATTTCATCTTCCATAATTTATTATTCAACCAATTGCTATTAAAATTATGACATCCCCTACCCGATTTCTCAAAACAGTCAGTATTCCAGCATTATATGATTTTACATTTTGAAAATAAACGACTAAACAGTAAGAAACAAGACCTAACCCATCTCAACCTAATAAAATTCTAATCAAATTTGGCCTAATAATTATAAATATCATAGAAGCTACAAATAACAAAACTAAACTAATAAAACGATTTAATGTTTTATCATTTCTTATATAAGATTTTCTATAAAAAATAACTAGTGAAGAAATCAATATAACTAATCTTATAAATAATAGAGATATTCAATCAAAAATTATTGTTATAACAATTAAACTCCTATTAATATTAATAATCTCTCACTCTAATACTATAGATAGATTTATAAAAATTTCTATAATAGCTAAATTAAAAGTTAATAACCTAAAAAAAAATAAAATAAAAAAGCTAATCGTACAAATACATAAAGTTTTAATAATTTAAAATAATAAATATATCTTTGACCCCACAAATCAATATTTTAATTAAACTATTTAAATTAAATAATCATAATATTAACTTTTAAGATTAATAAATTTAAAGGAAATCAATGTAAAAATATAATTAAATATTCACGACTAAGCCCCCCAATACACCCTAATAAATTAAAGTTATATTGTCCATACTGAACGTAAGAATATAAATATAAGCTATAACCAGCTCTAAAAAAAGAGACTAACATAATTATAATTATAGAAATTCATCTTCAATTAATTAATCTATTAATGAGTCTAATTTCTCCCAATAAATTTAAGGAGGGGGGAGCTGCTATATTAGAAGATAAAAGTAAAAATCATCATAAAGACATCCTAGGTATAAAAATTAAAAGTCCTTTATTAATGAATAAACTCCGCCTCATTAAACGTTCATACATAATGTTAATTAAACTAAATAATCCTGATGAGCATAATCCATGCCCAATTATTAAGACGTAGGCCCCAAAATATCCCCAAGAACTTAGTGTTATTAAACCACTAAGAACTATACTTATGTGAACAACTGAAGAATAAGCAACTAAAGACTTTATGTCAACTTGACTAAAACATAATAAACTAATAAAAAAACCCCCTATTAAAGAAATTCTTACCCAGCTAATATTAAGGAATATCCTAATTTTTAATATAAATTTTATAGTTCGAATAATACCGTAACCCCCTAATTTTAACATTACACCAGCTAGTATTATAGACCCTCTTACAGGAGCTTCAACATGAGCTTTAGGCAATCACAGGTGAACCAAAAATATCGGCATTTTAACTAAAAAAGCTAAAATTATAATGAAATAAAACAAATAATAATCAATATCAATATTTTTATACAAATATATATTTAAAGAATTAAAATTTTTATAAACATAAAAAATACCAATTAATATGGGGAGGGAAACAAAAAGAGTATAAAATAATAGATAAATTCTCGCTTGAATTCGTTCTGGCTGATAACCCCAACCAATAATTAAAAATAAAATAAAAATTAAAGACCCCTCAAAAAATAAATAAAATATAAATAAATTTAAAGCTCTAAAAGTTCCGTATAAAAATAATAATAATAATAATACATTTAAACAAAATAATTTGCTATAAAAATTTTTTGAATAAATTTTTTGGCTAGACATAATTATTAAGCCCCTAATTCAAATACTCAACATAATTAAACCCCTAGATAAAATATCCCCCCCAAAAATATAGCTAATTATTGAATATAATTCAAAATTTAAATTAATATATATAAAAATAAAAAATATTAAAAATAAAAATATCTGAACTATTCAATAACTATTAAAAAAAAAAATACTTATTATTATAAATATTAACATAAAAAAAAAACTTATCATTATAAAATATTAAAATTTATAAAGTAATCGTTTCCATATAAACGAATTATTGAAATTAAAAGGGATAAGCCCAACACCCCCTCACAAACAGAAAAAACTATAAACATTATTAAAAAATATATTTCTCTTATAAAATTTATTAATAATATGTATAATATAAAAAATAAACCTAAAACCATTAATTCAAGTCTTAATAAAATGATTAATAAATGTTTACTATTAAAACAAAAAATAAACCCGCCAACTAAAAACATAAAGATAGCTAATATACTAATATTATAATTTATCATTAAAATAGTTTTAATAGTTTAAAAAAAACTTTAATTTTGTAAATTAATAATAAGAAAATTCTTTTAAAACTATATTATAAATAAATATAATGTAATTAATTTCTTAATTTTAATAAACATACTAATTAATTCAACAATAATATTTTTAAAACACCCCTTATCATTAGGGCTATTACTTTTAATTCAAAGATTATTAATCTCTATCATAACTGGAATAATTTCTTTTAATTTCTGATTTAGATATATTTTATTTTTAATTTTTTTGGGGGGTTTACTTATTTTATTCATTTATATTACAACTTTAATTCCTAATATAATTTTTAAATATAATTTAAATTATTTTTTACTAAATTCAATTATTTTTATTCTACTATTTGTTTGACTTTTTAAATTTAAAGCTTACTTTATATTTAATACAGAAATAATCTCATTTAATATATATATATATATGGAAAACTCAAAGAATTTATTTTTTTTTAAATTATTTAATAACTATAGATTTAAATTAACGCTTATATTAATTATTTATTTACTAATCACCTTAATTGTAATACTTAATATTAATAACCCATCACAAGGACCTTTACGTAAAATAAATTAATGAAAAAATTTTCTTCTATTATAACAACCCACCCAATTTTATCAATTATTAATGGATCTTTAGTTACTTTACCTACTCCGTCAAGAATTTCATTTTTATGAAATTTTGGATCTTTACTAGGAATTTGTCTAATAATTCAAATTTTAACGGGGTTGTTTTTAGCTATATATTATACAACTAATAATTTAATAGCTTTTGAAAGAGTCAATTATATTTGTCGTAACGTAAATTATGGGTGATTAATTCAAACCCTCCACGCTAATGGGGCTTCTTTTTTTTTTTTAATTATATTTTTACATACAGGGCGTAATATTTATTATGAATCATATAAACTCACGGAAGTTTGATTAATCGGGGTAGTAATTATGCTATTAACTATAATAGCAGCATTTATGGGATACGTATTACCTTGAGGACAAATATCTTTTTGAGGGGCAACTGTAATTACAAATTTATTATCCTCTATCCCTAAATTAGGAACAGAGTTGGTTCAATGAATTTGAGGGGGGTTTGCTGTCAGTAACGCTACCTTAAACCGCTTTTTTGTTTTTCATTTTATCTTACCCTTTATTATTTTAATAATAGTAATTATACACCTATTATTTTTACATCAAACAGGATCCTCTAACCCTACAGGAATCCCATTTCAAATTGATAAAATTCCGTTTCATCCTTATTTTACATTCAAAGATTTAATAGGATTTATCTGATTATTTATTTTTTTAACTTTAATTACATTATTAAGCCCCTATTTATTAGGAGATAATGATAACTTTATCCCTGCAAACCCAATAGTTACTCCAATTCATATTCAACCAGAATGATACTTTTTATTTGCTTATGCAATTCTTCGATCTATCCCAAATAAATTAGGAGGAGTTATCGCTTTATTGTTCTCAATTTTAATTTTAATATTACTAATTTTCTACCCAAATAAAAACATTAAAGGGTTTCAATTTTACCCCATCAATCAAATTATATTTTGAATAATAGTTAATGTATTTATTTTATTAACTTGATGCGGAGCCAAACCAGTCGAAGACCCTTTTATTATAATAAGACAAATCTTAACTGTAATATATTTTTCATACTTTATACTAACCCCCTTAATATCAAAATTTTGAGATTTTTTAATAAACAAAATTTAATTAATGAGCTTGTATAAAGCATTTGTTTTGAAAACTTAAGAAAGAAAAAATTCTATTAATTTATCAAAAAAAGTATAAACTACTATCAATAATCTCCAAAATTATTATTTTTATTAAAATATTTTTTGTTTGTACTAAATTAATTACAATTATATATTAATAATACAACCCCTATTAATAATAAAAGATAATTTAAAGAAACAGATAAATATAATTTTCAAACTAAATATATTAATTTATCATACCGAAATCGGGGAAGTACCCCCCGTACCCAAATAAATATAAAAGATAAAAATACTAATTTTAAAAAAAATATAACAGAGTCAACATAACCCCCTAAATAAAATAAAACAAATATTATCCTCATAAATAGAATTCTTGAATACTCAGCTAAAAAAATAAGAGCAAAACCCCCTGCCGCATATTCAATGTTAAACCCTGAAACTAGTTCTCTTTCCCCCTCAGCAAAATCAAAAGGAGTTCGATTAGTTTCTGCTAATATAGAAGAAAATCATATTAAAGATAGCGGGAATAATAAGACAATAAACCATATATTATACTGATAAACCCACAAGTCTAAAAAATTAAACCTTATAATTAAAATAATTTTAGATAATAAAATTAAAATTAATCTTACTTCGTAAGAAACTGTTTGAGCAACTGCTCGCAACCCCCCTAATATAGAATAATTTGAATTTGAAGATCAACCAGAAATTATAATAAAATATACGCCTATACTTAAACAACTTAATATAAATAAAACCCCTATACTAAAAGAATATAAATTAATAAAATAAGGTATAATTATTCAAACTAGTAGAGAAGTAAAAAACCTAAAAATAGGAGAAAAATAATAAATTAAAAAATTAGAATTTTTAGGAATAAATATTTCTTTAGAAAACAACTTAATTGCATCATTAAAGGGTTGTAATAATCCCATAAAGCCAACTTTATTGGGCCCTTTTCGAATTTGAATATAGCCTAAAATTTTTCGCTCTAACAAAGTTAAAAAAGCAACTCCAATTAATACACCAATAATAACTATAATTCTTCCAATAAACATTAATATTAAATCAAAATTATTCATTATACTATTTGTATAAAGTTATTATACATTAATAAATTCTAAATTTATTACATTAATTCTGCCAAAATAGTATTAATTTAATTCAAATAAATAAATAATTTATATTAAAAATTCCTTTCGTACTAAAATAAATTTATTTTTTAAAAGATAGAAACCAACCTGGCTTACGCCGGTCTGAACTCAGATCATGTAAAAAATTAAGGTCGAACAGACCTAACTTAAAAACTTATACATTTTTAAATTATTTTAATCCAACATCGAGGTCGCAATCTTTAATTTTAATAAGAACTTAAAAAAAAAATTACGCTGTTATCCCTAAGGTAACTTAATCTTATAATCAAAAAATTGGATCAATAAATTAAAAATTATTATTAAAATAATTAAAAGTTTTATTAATTTTAAATTCACCCCAAACCAATAAATATCTATATTTATTAATTAATATAAATAATTAAAATATAAATAAATATAAAAATCTATAGGGTCTTCTCGTCTTTTTAATTTATTTTAGCTTTTTTACTAAAAAATTAAGTTTTATAAAATTAATTTAATACAATTTATATTTCGTTCAATCATTCATTCCAGTTATCAATTAAATAACTAATTATTATGCTACCTTCGCACAGTCAAAATACTGCAGCCCTTCAAATTAATTCAGTGGGCAGATTAGACTTTAAATTATATTCTTAAAGACATGTTTTTGTTAAACAAGCGAATATATTTTTTGTCGAATTAATTAATTTAAATTTTCATAAAATTTTAAATTAACTTATTTTTATACTAATTTCATTATAATTAATTTATTTTTATAATTAAAATAAATATTTTAATAATTATATTAATAAAACAAATAAATTTTTTTAATTTAAAAATTTTTTATTACAAATTAAATTTAATAAATAATATTAATTTAATAATATTTTAATTTTTCAAAAAAAAATATTTAAAATTTTTAATTTAAAGCTTATCCCTTAAAATATTAATATTTAAAATTAATTAAATATATTAATTTATTTAATAATAAAAAATATCTAAATTAAATTTATTTCTTAAAAAATTAGATAAAATAAAAACCGAATAACATTTCATTTCTAATTAATTATTAAAAAAATTTTTATTACAATTAATTTATATAATTAATTAAATCTTTTTATTTCAAAAATTTTTTATAAAAAATTTTTTTTCAATAAACTTTGATACACAAAATACAATAAATAAAATTTAATTTATAAATATATAAATAACATTTTTAAATTCTTTTACAATACAAAATTAACTATAAATTAAATATATTTTTTATAAATTAATACTAAAACTATTTTATTTACTAATATTTTAATTAATTTAACAATAAAACTAAATTATTTATTAATTTTTAATTAATCAAATTACATTGAATTGCACAATTTTTTTTTTAATGTAAATAAAAATCTTAACTTTTAAGATTTAATTTGACTTTCTAGAAACATTTTCCAATATCTCTACTTTGTTACGACTTATTTTAATTTAATATAAAAGCGACGGGCAATATGTACATATTTTAAATCTTAATCATTTAATTTAATTAAATTAAATTACTTATAAATCTACTTTCATTAAATTAATTATAATTTAAATCCATTTAAATATATTTATTATAACTCATTTTAGCTTAATTATAAATTGCACCTTGATCTGATATAATTATATTTTAAAATATTTAAATTTTTTTCTAAAAAATATTTTTATAACGACGATATACTAATTAAATAAATTAAGTAAATTAAATCGTGGATTATCATTTATTAAACAAGTTCCCCTAAATAGATTTAAATACCGCCATATTCTTTAATTTTAAAATATAAAATATTTATATTAATAATAATAAATTTTTAAAATTTCAATAAAATAATAGGGTATCTAATCCTAGTTTAAGCCATATTTTAATTAGAATCAACCTATAAATATTATAAAAAATTTTTATATTATAAAATTTCACCTAATAAAAAACTTTATTTTTTAATTATAAATTTAACTAAAAATTAATAATATTTAATTTATTATTTGTATAACCGCAATTGCTGGCACAAATTTTATTAATAAAATTACTTTTAACTAAATTTAAATTACTTTAATTTTTAAAATTAAATACTATAAATATAATAATTTAATAATTTTTAAAATTTATTAAAAAATCACACAAAAATTTATATATAAAATCAAAATTTAATAAATACAAAAGCTAGAATTAACTTTAAATATTTAATAATTAAAGGGTTTTTTTTAAAATAAAAGTCAATTATTTTTATTTAATTAAATTATTAATATATAATATAATGAAATTTAATTATAAGTAAATATTTTATTATACTTTAATATTTATATAATTTATTAACATATCTTATCATTTATATAAGATATAATTATTCTTTCTATATATAATTTATTTATATAAATAAAAGAATGAAGACCAAATTTTTTAAAGTATTATAGATAATTAACATCATAGATAACTTATAATTAATTAGATATTAAATAATTATACATTATTTTTAAAGATTTTAGACCATTTTATATAATATAAAATTATTAAATTATTAATAATTATACTTATAATTAATATCTAAATAATAATTAATTTAATTAAAATTAATTAATTATAAGTATAATTATTAATAATTTAATAATTTTATAATATAATGAAATTTAATTATAAGTAAATATTTTATTATACTTTAATATTTATATAATTTATTAACATATCTTATCATTTATATAAGTTATAATTATTCTTTCTATATATAATTTATTTATATAAATAAAAGAATGAAGACCAAATTTTTTAAAGTATTATAGATAATTAACATCATAGATAACTTATAATTAATTAGATATTAAATAATTATACATTATTTTTAAAGATTTTAGACCATTTTATATAATATAAAATTATTAAATTATTAATAATTATACTTATAATTAATATCTAAATAATAATTAATTTAATTAAAATTAATTAATTATAAGTATAATTATTAATAATTTAATAATTTTATAATATAATGAAATTTAATTATAAGTAAATATTTTATTATACTTTAATATTTATATAATTTATTAACATATCTTATCATTTATATAAGTTATAATTATTCTTTCTATATATAATTTATTTATATAAATAAAAGAATGAAGACCAAATTTTTTAAAGTATTATAGATAATTAACATCATAGATAACTTATAATTAATTAGATATTAAATAATTATACATTATTTTTAAAGATTTTAGACCATTTTATATAATATAAAATTATTAAATTATTAATAATTATACTTATAATTAATATCTAAATAATAATTAATTTAATTAAAATTAATTAATTATAAGTATAATTATTAATAATTTAATAATTTTATAATATAATGAAATTTAATTATAAGTAAATATTTTATTATACTTTAATATTTATATAATTTATTAACATATCTTATCATTTATATAAGTTATAATTATTCTTTCTATATATAATTTATTTATATAAATAAAAGAATGAAGACCAAATTTTTTAAAGTATTATAGATAATTAACATCATAGATAACTTATAATTAATTAGATATTAAATAATTATACATTATTTTTAAAGATTTTAGACCATTTTATATAATATAAAATTATTAAATTATTAATAATTATACTTATAATTAATATCTAAATAATAATTAATTTAATTAAAATTAATTAATTATAAGTATAATTATTAATAATTTAATAATTTTATAATATAATGAAATTTAATTATAAGTAAATATTTTATTATACTTTAATATTTATATAATTTATTAACATATCTTATCATTTATATAAGTTATAATTATTCTTTCTATATATAATTTATTTATATAAATAAAAGAATGAAGACCAAATTTTTTAAAGTATTATAGATAATTAACATCATAGATAACTTATAATTAATTAGATACTAAATAATTATACATTATTTTTAAAGATTTTAGACCATTTTATATAATATAAAATTATTAAATTATTAATAATTATACTTATAATTAATATCTAAATAATAATTAATTTAATTAAAATTAATTAATTATAAGTATAATTATTAATAATTTAATAATTTTATAATATAATGAAATTTAATTATAAGTAAATATTTTATTATACTTTAATATTTATATAATTTATTAACATATCTTATCATTTATATAAGTTATAATTATTCTTTCTATATATAATTTATTTATATAAATAAAAGAATGAAGACCAAATTTTTTAAAGTATTATAGATAATTAACATCATAGATAACTTATAATTAATTAGATATTAAATAATTATACATTATTTTTAAAGATTTTAGACCATTTTATATAATATAAAATTATTAAATTATTAATAATTATACTTATAATTAATATCTAAATAATAATTAATTTAATTAAAATTAATTAATTATAAGTATAATTATTAATAATTTAATAATTTTATAATATAATGAAATTTAATTATAAGTAAATATTTTATTATACTTTAATATTTATATAATTTATTAACATATCTTATCATTTATATAAGTTATAATTATTCTTTCTATATATAATTTATTTATATAAATAAAAGAATGAAGACCAAATTTTTTAAAGTATTATAGATAATTAACATCATAGATAACTTATAATTAATTAGATATTAAATAATTATACATTATTTTTAAAGATTTTAGACCATTTTATATAATATAAAATTATTAAATTATTAATAATTATACTTATAATTAATATCTAAATAATAATTAATTTAATTAAAATTAATTAATTATAAGTATAATTATTAATAATTTAATAATTTTATAATATAATGAAATTTAATTATAAGTAAATATTTTATTATACTTTAATATTTATATAATTTATTAACATATCTTATCATTTATATAAGTTATAATTATTCTTTCTATATATAATTTATTTATATAAATAAAAGAATGAAGACCAAATTTTTTAAAGTATTATAGATAATTAACATCATAGATAACTTATAATTAATTAGATATTAAATAATTATACATTATTTTTAAAGATTTTAGACCATTTTATATAATATAAAATTATTAAATTATTAATAATTATACTTATAATTAATATCTAAATAATAATTAATTTAATTAAAATTAATTAATTATAAGTATAATTATTAATAATTTAATAATTTTATAATATAATGAAATTTAACTATAAGTAAATATTTTATTATACATAAAAAATTTTGATTGAATTAAAATTACTTACTAATATCTATATTATAGTTTTTTTTACGAAATTAAAGTTTTCATTTTTTTATGAAAATGAAAAAAAATTAAATTTTTAAAAATTCTAGAGATACTTAGTGTTATATTTATATTATAATTAAAAAAATTTTAATTATTCATATATTATTTTTATATAATATAAAATTATTAAATTATTAATAATTATACTTATAATTAATATCTAAATAATAATTAATTTAATTAAAATTAATTAATTATAAGTATAATTATTAATAATTTAATAATTTTATAATATAATGAAATTTAACTATAAGTAAATATTTTATTATACATAAAAAATTTTGATTGAATTAAAATTACTTACTAATATCTATATTATAGTTTTTTTTACGAAATTAAAGTTTTCATTTTTTTATGAAAATGAAAAAAAATTAAATTTTTAAAAATTCTAGAGATACTTAGTGTTATATTTATATTATAATTAAAAAAATTTTAATTATTCATATATTATTTTTATATAATATAAAATTATTAAATTATTAATAATTATACTTATAATTAATATCTAAATAATAATTAATTTAATTAAAATTAATTAATTATAAGTATAATTATTAATAATTTAATAATTTTATAATATAATGAAATTTAACTATAAGTAAATATTTTATTATACATAAAAAATTTTGATTGAATTAAAATTACTTACTAATATCTATATTATAGTTTTTTTTACGAAATTAAAGTTTTCATTTTTTTATGAAAATGAAAAAAAATTAAATTTTTAAAAATTCTAGAGATACTTAGTGTTATATTTATATTATAATTAAAAAAATTTTAATTATTCATATATTATTTTTATATAATATAAAATTATTAAATTATTAATAATTATACTTATAATTAATATCTAAATAATAATTAATTTAATTAAAATTAATTAATTATAAGTATAATTATTAATAATTTAATAATTTTATAATATAATGAAATTTAACTATAAGTAAATATTTTATTATACATAAAAAATTTTGATTGAATTAAAATTACTTACTAATATCTATATTATAGTTTTTTTTACGAAATTAAAGTTTTCATTTTTTTATGAAAATGAAAAAAAATTAAATTTTTAAAAATTCTAGAGATACTTAGTGTTATATTTATATTATAATTAAAAAAATTTTAATTATTCATATATTATTTTTATATAATATAAAATTATTAAATTATTAATAATTATACTTATAATTAATATCTAAATAATAATTAATTTAATTAAAATTAATTAATTATAAGTATAATTATTAATAATTTAATAATTTTATAATATAATGAAATTTAACTATAAGTAAATATTTTATTATACATAAAAAATTTTGATTGAATTAAAATTACTTACTAATATCTATATTATAGTTTTTTTTACGAAATTAAAGTTTTCATTTTTTTATGAAAATGAAAAAAAATTAAATTTTTAAAAATTCTAGAGATACTTAGTGTTATATTTATATTATAATTAAAAAAATTTTAATTATTCATATATTATTTTTATATAATATAAAATTATTAAATTATTAATAATTATACTTATAATTAATATCTAAATAATAATTAATTTAATTAAAATTAATTAATTATAAGTATAATTATTAATAATTTAATAATTTTATAATATAATGAAATTTAACTATAAGTAAATATTTTATTATACATAAAAAATTTTGATTGAATTAAAATTACTTACTAATATCTATATTATAGTTTTTTTTACGAAATTAAAGTTTTCATTTTTTTATGAAAATGAAAAAAAATTAAATTTTTAAAAATTCTAGAGATACTTAGTGTTATATTTATATTATAATTAAAAAAATTTTAATTATTCATATATTATTTTTATATAATATAAAATTATTAAATTATTAATAATTATACTTATAATTAATATCTAAATAATAATTAATTTAATTAAAATTAATTAATTATAAGTATAATTATTAATAATTTAATAATTTTATAATATAATGAAATTTAACTATAAGTAAATATTTTATTATACATAAAAAATTTTGATTGAATTAAAATTACTTACTAATATCTATATTATAGTTTTTTTTACGAAATTAAAGTTTTCATTTTTTTATGAAAATGAAAAAAAATTAAATTTTTAAAAATTCTAGAGATACTTAGTGTTATATTTATATTATAATTAAAAAAATTTTAATTATTCATATATTATTTTTATATAATATAAAATTATTAAATTATTAATAATTATACTTATAATTAATATCTAAATAATAATTAATTTAATTAAAATTAATTAATTATAAGTATAATTATTAATAATTTAATAATTTTATAATATAATGAAATTTAACTATAAGTAAATATTTTATTATACATAAAAAATTTTGATTGAATTAAAATTACTTACTAATATCTATATTATAGTTTTTTTTACGAAATTAAAGTTTTCATTTTTTTATGAAAATGAAAAAAAATTAAATTTTTAAAAATTCTAGAGATACTTAGTGTTATATTTATATTATAATTAAAAAAATTTTAATTATTCATATATTATTTTTATATAATATAAAATTATTAAATTATTAATAATTATACTTATAATTAATATCTAAATAATAATTAATTTAATTAAAATTAATTAATTATAAGTATAATTATTAATAATTTAATAATTTTATAATATAATGAAATTTAACTATAAGTAAATATTTTATTATACATAAAAAATTTTGATTGAATTAAAATTACTTACTAATATCTATATTATAGTTTTTTTTACGAAATTAAAGTTTTCATTTTTTTATGAAAATGAAAAAAAATTAAATTTTTAAAAATTCTAGAGATACTTAGTGTTATATTTATATTATAATTAAAAAAATTTTAATTATTCATATATTATTTTTATATAATATAAAATTATTAAATTATTAATAATTATACTTATAATTAATATCTAAATAATAATTAATTTAATTAAAATTAATTAATTATAAGTATAATTATTAATAATTTAATAATTTTATAATATAATGAAATTTAACTATAAGTAAATATTTTATTATACATAAAAAATTTTGATTGAATTAAAATTACTTACTAATATCTATATTATAGTTTTTTTTACGAAATTAAAGTTTTCATTTTTTTATGAAAATGAAAAAAAATTAAATTTTTAAAAATTCTAGAGATACTTAGTGTTATATTTATATTATAATTAAAAAAATTTTAATTATTCATATATTATTTTTATATAATATAAAATTATTAAATTATTAATAATTATACTTATAATTAATATCTAAATAATAATTAATTTAATTAAAATTAATTAATTATAAGTATAATTATTAATAATTTAATAATTTTATAATATAATGAAATTTAACTATAAGTAAATATTTTATTATACATAAAAAATTTTGATTGAATTAAAATTACTTACTAATATCTATATTATAGTTTTTTTTACGAAATTAAAGTTTTCATTTTTTTATGAAAATGAAAAAAAATTAAATTTTTAAAAATTCTAGAGATACTTAGTGTTATATTTATATTATAATTAAAAAAATTTTAATTATTCATATATTATTTTTATATAATATAAAATTATTAAATTATTAATAATTATACTTATAATTAATATCTAAATAATAATTAATTTAATTAAAATTAATTAATTATAAGTATAATTATTAATAATTTAATAATTTTATAATATAATGAAATTTAACTATAAGTAAATATTTTATTATACATAAAAAATTTTGATTGAATTAAAATTACTTACTAATATCTATATTATAGTTTTTTTTACGAAATTAAAGTTTTCATTTTTTTATGAAAATGAAAAAAAAATTAAATTTTTAAAAATTCTAGAGATACTTAGTGTTATATTTATATTATAATTAAAAAAATTTTAATTATTCATATATTATTTTTATATAATATAAAATTATTAAATTATTAATAATTATACTTATAATTAATATCTAAATAATAATTAATTTAATTAAAATTAATTAATTATAAGTATAATTATTAATAATTTAATAATTTTATAATATAATGAAATTTAACTATAAGTAAATATTTTATTATACATAAAAAATTTTGATTGAATTAAAATTACTTACTAATATCTATATTATAGTTTTTTTTACGAAATTAAAGTTTTCATTTTTTTATGAAAATGAAAAAAAAATTAAATTTTTAAAAGTTCTAGAGATACTTAGTGTTATATTTATATTATAATTAAAAAAATTTTAATTATTCATATATTATTTTTATATAATATAAAATTATTAAATTATTAATAATTATACTTATAATTAATATCTAAATAATAATTAATTTAATTAAAATTAATTAATTATAAGTATAATTATTAATAATTTAATAATTTTATAATATAATGAAATTTAACTATAAGTAAATATTTTATTGTACATAAAAAATTTTGATTGAATTAAAATTACTTACTAATATCTATATTATAGTTTTTTTTACGAAATTAAAGTTTTCATTTTTTTATGAAAATGAAAAAAAATTATAAAAATATTAATAAAAAAAATAAAGTGCCTGATTAAAGGATTATTGTGATACAATAAATTATGTAAAAAAATTACCTTTATTATATTATATTAAATAGAATTAAACTATTACTTAAAGTATCAAAATCTTTCGTGCTTCTTACACTAAAATATAATAAAAAAAATAAGCTAATTAAGCTTTTAGGTTCATACCCTGAATATAAGGATTATAATCCTTTTTTTTTTAATTTTAAATTCTACAAAATTAATATTTATTTTTATTGTTATATTTAGAACATTATTTTCAATTTCGTCAAATTCATGAATAGGTTGTTGAATGGGCTTAGAAATAAATCTTTTATGTTTTATCCCCCTTATTTGTATAAATAACAAAAATATATTAACGTCAGAAACAGCAATAAAATATTTTATTGTACAATCATTTGCTTCTTTAAATTTATTAATGTTTTTAATAATCATTTATATATTTATGAATTGAAACTTTTTAAATATTAACCTTATATATTTAATTAATATAACTTTATTAATAAAAATAGGAGCTGCCCCTTTTCATTTTTGATTTCCAATTATTATACAAAGTATAAATTGAATGAATTGTTTTATTCTTTCTACATGACAAAAGATTGCCCCTTTAATTATTTTATCTTATTGTTATATAAATGATTTAATGTATATAACTATTATTTTATCAAGAATTTTTGGAGCAATTGGGGGAATTAACCAAAATTGTTTACGAAAATTATTAAGATTTTCTTCTATCAATCATTTAAGATGAATACTTATAACTATAATAATTAGAATAAACTTATTAATTATTTATTTTTTTATCTATATATTTACTAATATAATTATAATAATAATATTTAAAATATTTAAAGCTTTTTATTTAAATCAACTAATTAATTCCCCCAAAAATTTTTTTATAAAAATTATTTTATTCATAAATTTACTTTCACTAGGGGGACTCCCCCCCATAGTTGGATTTTTACCCAAATGAATAACAATTAATTTCATAATTATAATAAATAATAATTTTATTATAATAATTTTAATAATAACAACATTAATCACATTATTTTACTATATTCAAATTAGATATACTTTATTTATAATAAATTATTCTCAAACTAAATGATTCAATTTAAAAATAATTAATAAAAATAAAGCCCTAATAATTATTTTATCTTACTTTTCATTAACTAATTTAATTTTAATCTCAATAATTAATTAAGGCTTTAAGTTAAATAAACTAATAATCTTCAAAATTATAAATATAAATATTTTATAAACCTTAGTAATTTATACTACTTTAAACTTGCAATTTAATATCATAAATATTGACTATAAAGTTAAAATTAATAAAAAAGAAATTTTTCTTATAAATAAATTTACAATTTATCGCCTAATCAGCCATTTTATTATATTGAAAACTTGAATTTATTCAACAAACCATAAAAATATTGGAACTTTATATTTTATTTTTGGAATTTGAAGAGGCATAGTGGGAACTTCTTTAAGAATACTAATTCGAAGAGAATTAGGGACTAACAGATTTTTAATTGGAAATGATCAAATTTATAATGTAATTGTAACAGCTCATGCATTCATTATAATTTTTTTTATAGTTATACCTATTATAATTGGAGGATTTGGAAATTGATTAGTTCCTTTAATATTAGGGGCCCCTGACATAGCTTTTCCACGATTAAATAATATAAGATTTTGATTTCTCCCCCCCTCAATTACTTTATTAATTATAGGGGGACTTGTAGAAAGAGGGGCAGGAACCGGGTGAACTGTTTATCCCCCACTTTCCTCAACAATTGCTCATATTGGGGGATCCGTTGATTTAAGTATTTTTTCATTACATTTAGCAGGAATTTCTTCAATCTTAGGGGCTGTAAATTTTATTTCAACAATAATTAATATACGATCTAAAAGATTAACATTAGAAAAAATACCCCTTTTTGTTTGATCTGTACTAATTACTGCTATTTTATTACTACTTTCTTTGCCAGTACTCGCCGGAGCCATTACTATACTTTTAACGGACCGAAATCTAAATACCTCATTTTTTAACCCAGCTGGTGGGGGAGACCCCATTTTATACCAACACCTTTTCTGATTTTTTGGGCACCCTGAAGTTTATATTTTAATTTTACCGGGATTTGGTATTATTTCCCATGTAATATGTCAAGAAAGAGGAAAACAAAAAACTTTTGGAACATTAGGAATAATTTACGCTATATTAACAATTGGGTTACTAGGTTTTATTGTTTGGGGACATCATATATTTACAGTCGGAATAGACGTAGATACTCGAGCTTATTACACCTCAGCTACTATAATTATTGCAATTCCAACTGGAATTAAAATTTTTAGCTGATTAGCAACGATAACAGGAGCCAAATTAGAATTCAAACCCGCTTTATTATGAAGTCTCGGATTTATTTTTTTATTTACTGTAGGCGGATTAACCGGAATTATTTTATCTAATTCATCAATTGATATTATTTTACATGATACTTACTATGTAGTAGCACATTTTCATTACGTTCTATCAATAGGAGCGGTATTTGCTATTATAGCAGGGTTTATCCATTGATACCCCTTATTTACAGGCCTTACTATAAATCAATATATACTAAAAATTCAGTTTATAATTATGTTTGTCGGAGTAAATATAACATTTTTTCCACAACATTTCTTAGGATTAGCAGGAATACCGCGACGATATTCAGACTACCCCGACTCATACATTTCTTGAAACGTAATTTCTTCCATAGGAAGAATAATTTCTTCTGTAGGAATTATTATAATAATAATTATTATTTGAGAAAGAATAATTAATAAAAAAATAATTTTAATGCCTATACAAAATGCAACTTCTATTGAATGAATCCAAAATTTACCACCATCAGAACATTCCTATAATGAAATACCTTTAATGACTAAATTCTAATATGGCAGAAATATATGCAAAGGATTTAAACCCCTTCAATAAAGGCTATCTTTTTTTAGAAATAGCAACATGATCAAATTTAATATTACAAAATAGATCTTCTCCTTTAATGGAAGAATTAATTTTTTTTCATGATCATATTATAATAATTACTTTAATAATTACAATTTATATTGGATATTTAATAATAAAAAATTTAACAAACAAATTCACAGATATTCATACATTAGATCATGATAAACTTGAGTTAATTTGAACAATTTTACCAGGAATAGTCTTATTATTTTTAGTATTCCCCTCTTTACGAATTCTTTATTTATTAGATGAATTAAATTCCCCCTCTATTACATTAAAAGCAATTGGCCATCAATGATATTGAAATTATGAATATTCAGACTTTAAAGCTATTTCATTTGATTCTTACATATTACCAGAAAATGAAATAAATATAAATTCATTTCGTTTATTAGATGTTGATAATCGAATAATTGTCCCAATAAAAACACAAATTCGAATAATTATTACTGCCTCAGACGTATTACATTCCTGAACAGTACCTTCCTTAGGGGTTAAAATTGACGCCACACCAGGGCGATTAAATCAGTCTAGAATTTATTTATTTCGACCTGGATTATTTTACGGACAATGTTCTGAAATTTGTGGAGCTAATCATAGATTTATACCAATTGTTCTTGAAAGAATTAATTCCAAAATATTCATTAGATGAGTAAAAAATTTTTCATAATTCATTAGATAACTTAAGTAAGTATTGGTCTTTTGAACCATATTATAGTAATCTAACAAATACTTCTAATGAAAAAGTTAGTTAAAATAACATAAATTTGTCAAATTTAAATTATTAGATTTATTCTAATACTTTTTTATACCCCAAATAATACCATTAAACTGAATAATTTTATTCATATACTTTATAACTATTTATGTTATATTATTTATTTTTAACTACTACAATCATTCACCAACAACAAATAAAATATCAAAATATTTTAATTTTAAAAATTTAAATTGAAAATGATAGCTAACTTATTTTCTGTATTTGACCCCTCAACTTCTATTATAAAACTAAACTTAAATTGAATTAGATCAATAATTAGATTTTTAATTATCCCATCAATATTTTGATTAATCCCTAACCGATTTTATTTTATTTGAAACAAAATTTGTATAACCCTCCACCAAGAATTTAAAACACTAATAAAAATTGATTACAAATTAAGAAGAACTATAATTTTTATTATATTTTTTATAATAATTTTAATTAATAATATTTTTGGGTTATTTCCCTATATTTTTACAAGAACGAGACACATAACTATAACATTAACATTCTCATTAACTCTTTGACTAATTTTAATAATTTATGGATGATTAAATGTAACTCAAAATATATTTGCTCATTTAATTCCAGCAGGAACTCCTGCGGCTTTAATACCCTTCATAGTATTAATTGAAACAATTAGAAATTTAATCCGACCAATAACCCTAGCAGTTCGTCTTAGAGCTAATATAATTGCAGGCCATCTATTAATTACGCTACTAAGACAAACCACAGCAAAAGTTCCTCTTATAATAATTAGTATTATAATTATTGTTCAAATATTATTGTTAACATTAGAATCAGCAGTAGCTGTAATTCAAGCTTATGTATTTTCAACATTAAGAACTTTATATTCAAGAGAAATTAGTTAATGACAACTCATTCAAACCACCCATTTCACCTCGTTGATTATAGTCCATGACCTGTATTAGGTGCTTTTGGAACAATAACCATAATAACAGGAATAATTAAATGATTTTTTTTATTTAATTCTAACTTAATAATATTAGGAACCTTAATTGTATTAATAGTAATATACCAATGATGACGAGATGTATCTCGAGAAGGAACTTTTCAAGGGAAACATACTTTTAAAGTATCCATTAATTTACGATGAGGAATAATTTTATTTATTGTATCTGAAATTTTTTTTTTTTTTTCTTTTTTCTGAACCTTTTTCCATAGGAGTCTTTCCCCTAATATTGAAATTGGGGCTATATGACCCCCCATAAATATTATTACTTTTAATACATTTCAAATTCCTCTTTTAAATACACTAATTTTATTAACATCAGGAATTTCAATTACATGATCTCATCACAGAATTATAGAAAATAAATTTAGTCAGTCTATTCAAAGACTAATATTAACAATTATTTTAGGAATTTATTTTACAATACTACAAAGCTACGAATACTGAAACGCACCATTTTCTATCAATGATAGAATTTATGGAAGAACTTTTTTTTTAACCACAGGATTTCATGGGCTACACGTATTAGTGGGGACTACATTTTTAATTATTTGCTTAATACGAATAATAAAAAACCATTTTTCTATATATCATCATTTTGGTTTTGAAGCAGCTATTTGATATTGACATTTTGTAGATGTCGTATGATTATTCTTATATTTATCAATTTATTGGTGAGGAAGATTATAAATTATTTATATAATATAATTAGTATAATTGATTTCCAATCAAAAAGTTTAAACACATTTAATATAAATAATCTTAATAATAATAAGAATAGTTATTATTTTATTATCTAATATTATAATAATATTATCATTTATTTTATCAAAAAAAAAATTCCTAGATCGTGAAAAAGCATCTCCCTTTGAATGTGGGTTTGACCCTAAATCATCCGCTCGATTACCTTTTTCAATACATTTTTTTTTAATCACAGTAATATTTTTAATTTTTGATGTAGAAATTACTTTAATTTTACCCATAATTATAAGATATAACTTTTCTAACATAATTAAATGAACTGCCTCAAGATTTACATTTATTTTAATTTTATTAATTGGGCTATTTCATGAATGAAACCAAGGAATACTAAATTGATCTCTATAAATAAGAAGCAAATGTTGCATTTAATTTCGACTTAAAAATTTGAGTTAATAACTCCTTATTTAAATTAAATGAACCCAAAAAGAGGGCTATTACTGTTAATAATACTATTGAATGATTAATTCCATTTAAAGAAATAAAATTTTTAAGCTTCTAACTTAATTAATAGTGATTAAATATCATTAATATTTCTATTTATATAGTTTATTTAAAACATTACATTTTCAATGTAAAAATAAAATTAATTATTTTTATAAATAGGATTATAGTTTATGTAAAACATATGATTTGCACTCATAAAAAATTAAATCTAATTAATCTTATTTAAAGATTAAATAATCTCATCAATATCTTCAATATTGCACTCTAAATATAAGTTATTTAAAT
>CATOGX010000118.1:0-122997 GCA_951799405.1 Agapetus fuscipes | reverse complement strand
AATGTAGACGTCTGGCCGTAGTCCATAGAAGCAAATGGAACGTCCACATCATCCATCTATTGCTTGGAGGGGATAAGTAAACATCAGATTATATCTCCATATAAATACAGGTGCATGTAAACAAAAGCAGACTTCTCATTGTAGCCTCATACCACTAAGTTAACTTCAGCTTTTTCATTTGACTCTTGACTGTAAAGACATCTCTGTAATTTGTTTCTAAATAAAAAATCTTTCTGTTTTCAATTCTTTTATTGAACCCATAACAGAAAGAAATTGGTGTCAGAAGTGGGATTGCACACCTTAATAATTTTTGTATAAATTTCAGAAAAGTGCATTGAAACAAACAGAGGAAAGTGCTGCCTTGCTGTCTTGCTGCCTTGCTGCCTTGCTGCCTTGCTGTCTTGCTGTCTTGCTGTCTTGCTGCCTTACTGTCTTGCGGGTTGCTTCAAGAAAGAAAAAGAAGGAAGTTACGATGCAGTTCTGAGGACGAGTATCAACCAATTTCTTCAGTCCAGCTGGTTGGTCGTCAGCTGCAACACATCTAAATCGTATCATCACCAACAACTTCAGACGTCTCATCACTTCACTAACAATCAGCAATGAAGATCATCAGCTTCACTACGGTGTTATTGTAAATATTAACTCTTTCTCTTGTGTTTTATGTGATTGCGTATAATTAATTGTTGGTCAATTTTGAAACTTTTAAATTTCTGCTATTCTTGAAATTAATTAATTCAACATGGAAACCACCATTAGTATTGACACACTAATGAAGTTCATATCATCTTTTGATGGTGATAGGAAAAATCTATACTCATTTCTTAAAGATTGTGATTCTGCACATGAAATATGTCCAGAACCTTTAAAACCTATTCTTTTGAAATACATGATTCATAACATAGTTGGTGCGGCGAGATATACAATTGCACATTATGACTTTGTGACGTATACCGAATTCAAAAATTTTCTTATCAGTACTTATGGCGAGAACAAACATACCTCTCAGCTTGAGTTTGATCTTAGAAATTGTATACAGACTCACAATGAATCTATTCTCAATTATATTCAGCGTGTAGAACTTTGCACAAATAACTTGATAGGAGCTACGAAACTGCTAACCAATAATCAAGATGAGTTAAAGGGACGTATAAAGCAAATTGAGGAGAGTGCTCTCAATACATTTATTATGGGTTGTAGACAAAATATTTCTCTTGCGGTTCGTCTTTCAAAACCAAAATCATTATCTGAAGCAACAAATACAGCCATAGATGAGGAGAAAATGAGCAACGCTATTAAGGATAATTTAGGGAATCAACCTAACTTTTGCACAGTCTGTAGGAAGAAGGGGCATTCATTAGCCAATTGCTTCCAGAGATTTCCAAACTCCTTCTCAAGGGATCTGCCCGTTACGATAAAAAAAGAGCCTAAAATTCATCATTTTAATGGACAAAAAAATAATAATGAAAAGAAAACTTGTTATTATTGCAAAAAATTGGGCCATATTGCGAGTGAATGTAGAAAACTGAAATTTGTTAAACAACAAACCGAACAAGGAAAAGGGCAATCTAACAAATGCAATGATTTTAGAAAACCAGCTTTTCAAAATACTAGGTATTCACAAAATGATTTAAACTCGAAAGATTCCGGAACGGTCTCTGCTCCGATTCGGAATGCAAAAATGATCCAAGCAGAATATTCGCAGTAACAACTACAACGGCATATGTAGAATTGAAATATTATGAGAAAACTTTAAAACTCTTGATTGATTCTGGTGCAGACATTTCATTAGTAAAAATTGATTCTCTCTTCGAGGAAGAACCAATTACTGAAACTGAAAAATTAACGTTAAAAGGTATTAACGACTCACCGAATCCAATTAAAACAGTTGGAACTTGTAATATCTCATTTGGTTTAGGTGATTTAAAATTGAATCACACTTTTAATGTTCTTCCACCTAATGTATCTAATATTCCATTCGATGGTTTATTAGGACATGATTTCCTAGTTGGAAATGAAATCAGAGTGGATTATTGTGAAAAGGCTATTATGATTGGAAATTATAGAATTCCAATGTTGTACAAAAGTTCAGATAAAGATAATGCAAATATCTTTAAATTAAAGCCTCGAAGTGAAACAGTTGTTGAATTGATTGCGCTAAATCCAGAAATTAAAGAGGGTATTGTACCAGAAATTAAGTTGCTCCCAGATGTATATTTATCTAGGGCAATTACAACTGTTAGGAAAGATAATAAAGTATATGCGACTATTTTAAATAATAGTGAAAGATATGTTAATATTACGTCTCAAGGGATCACACTTGAACCTTTTGATAAGGATGTTAGTTTTCTATATTTTGAAAATTGTTTGAAAAATGATCCAATTAGAATAAACAAACTATGTCAACAATTGCGGTTGTCGCATTTAAATAATGAAGAAGCAGATTCGATTAGAAAACTTTGTGAAGAATATAATGATATATTTTATCTAGAAGGTGACCGTTTATCGCACACTAAAACAACATTTCATGAAATACCGATAACGTCACAGACACCAATATTTACAAAGTCATATCGGTACCCTGAGGTACATAAGGACGAGGTAAATAAACAAATTAATAAAATGCTTGAACAAGAAATAATTAAACCTTCGACCTCTCCTTGGAGTTCACCTCTTTGGGTAGTACCAAAGAAAGACGATGCTTCAGGTTTAAAGAAATGGCGGATAGTTATTGATTATCGAAAATTAAACGATATAACAGTAGGTGAAACATATCCCTTGCCAAACATCACTGAAATTCTTGAACAATTAGGACATTCAAAATATTTTACAATTCTAGACTTAGCTTCAGGGTTTCATCAAATTCCTATGCATCCAGAACATTCAAATAAAACAGCGTTTACTACTCCTCAAGGACATTTCGAATTTCTTCGTCTTCCTTTTGGATTAAAGTGCGCACCAGTAAGATTTCAACAATTAATGGATGTAGTACTCACAGGATTACAGGGAATTAAATGTTTTGTCTATCTAGATGATATTGTAGTCTACGCGGACACTATAGAAACTCATACACAAAGGTTAAAACAGATATTTGAACGTCTTGATAAACATAATTTGAAACTTCAACCAGATAAGTGCGAATTCATGCGAAGGGAAGTAGCTTACTTAGGACATATAATCACTAATGAAGGTGTTAAACCTAATCCTGAAAAGATTAAAGTAATACACAATTTTCCGATTCCAAAGAATGCAAAGGAGATTAAATCCTTCTTGGGTCTGATAGGATATTATAGGAAATTTATAAATAATTTTGCCAACTTATCAAAACCATTAACCAAATTGTTAAAATTAAATCAACAATTTATTTGGGGAAACGAACAAAATGAGGCATTTAATACGTTACGATTAAAATTAATAACAGAACCGATTTTGAAGTATCCTGATTTTTCGCAACCATTTAATCTAACTACTGATAGTTCAGATTTTGCCATTGGTGCGGTATTATCACAAGGAACAGTTCCTAATGATCTTCCAATTGCTTATGCATCCAGAACTTTAAATAAAAGTGAATCAAATTATTTTACTACAGAAAAAGAATTGTTAGCAATTGTTTGGGCATGTAAACATTTTCGACCTTATCTCTATGGTAGGAATTTCAAAATTTATACGGATCATAGACCATTAACATGGCTTTTTAATGTTAAAGATCCTGGTTCACGTCTTGTTCGCTGGCGCTTAAAGTTACAGGAATATCAGTATGAGATTCATTTTAAACAAGGTCGTTTGAACAGTAATGCAGACGCTTTGTCAAGAATAGGAATTGAAAAGGAATCAAAAATATTAATTAATAATTATGAAACCATTCAATCATATCATAATTTTTTAGAAGATCAAAATTTAAAATGTAATGTAAATCTAAATGAGATAGATAAATCATTATTTGATCAGAATGAATCAATAGCTCATTGTATATCAAATGATAAATCAATGTCTTCAGGCATTGCACTTGAAATTAAAGATATGATTAATAACTATGACGAAATATTAAAAACTGATACTTCAGTAGGACAATTACTTAAGTCCAAAACACATAAAGGAAATACAATTTATCATTTAATAACCAAGCAAAATTATTGGGAAAAACCTACATATATTTCAATTTTTCAAGCACTTTTAAGCTTGAGAACTAATCTTGAAAATAATAATGAAAAAAATATTTCACTACCTAAATTAGGAAGTGGTTTGGATAAACTTAATTTCGAAAAGATTAAAAGGATCATTCGATATATTTTTCATAATTCGGATATAAATATAACTATTTGTCACAATAAATTAATAAGTCCAAATATAGAAGACATTCCTAAAATATTAAGGGAATATCATGACTCACCTATAGGAGGTCATGCAGGATATCACAGAACCTTGAATAGAATTAAACTCAAATACAAATGGACAAATATGTGTAAAGATATAAAAATATATATTAAACAATGTGACTCTTGCAGTAGAAATAAAATCTGTAGACAGAAATTAAAACAACCGATTGAAATAACTTCCACAAGTTCAAAACCATTTGAAAGGATAGCTTTGGATATAGTAGGACCTCTGCCTTTAACTGAAAACGGTAATAAATATATTCTCACCCTACAAGATGATTTAACAAAATTCACTCAATGTTATCCTATAGCAAATCACGAAGCTAATACTATTGCAAAGGTATTTACTTCTGAATTTATTTGTAGATTTGGTATTCCAGATAAGATCATCACGGATCAAGGAAGAGATTTTACCTCAAATTTATTAAAGGATATAGCTAAATTATTCAAAATTGAACAATTACAAACAAGTGCTTATCATCCTCAAAGTAATGGTGCTTTAGAAAGAATACATGCTACTCTTGCAGATTATTTGAAACATTATGTTTCTACTGATCAGACTAATTGGGACGAATGGCTTCCATTCGCAATGTTTACTTACAACACAACACCTCACACTGCAACTAAGTATACACCATTTGAACTTATATTTGGTAATTTACCAATTTTACCTACATCTTTAACAGTTCCAAAATTTCAATATACATATGATACATTTATTGATGATTTAAAACTTAAACTTTCAAAATCTCATCAAATTGCGAGATCCAATTTAATTAAAGAAAAAGAAAACGTGCAAAATAAATATAATGTTGATAAGAAGCTCAGAACATTTAAAATTGGAGATAAAGTATATCTAACCAATAATGCTAGTAAATTGAATAGATCAAAAAAGTTAACGTCATCTTTTAATGGACCTTACGAAATAATTCAGGTACATAGTCCTTTAAATGTAACTATAAAAATAAAGAATAAAAATGTTAAAATTCACACTGACCGAATAAAGCATGCTTGATTAGATAAGTAAGATATGCTTGATTTAAATATAAGTAAGTACGTAATATCATAATTATTTGTTTTAGATTCATCTCTGCGATAAATGCACAAGGTGAAGGTAATGCATTTGCAAATCATCAGTTGAATACATCATCGGGACTTTTTTATGATTATTTGGGAAATTTAAGATTCTTCGATTCATCTTGGAAATTAATCACATTTTACGATCTCTCATTCTTGAATGATAAGATAACTCTATTCGAGAAAACGTATGCTAAGACCTTTCATTTATGCCAATATATTGGAGAAGGTTTAGATAATACAATTTGCTCCTACAAATTAAAGAGTATTGAAACCAAAATGCCAATTATACAAAATCTTGAAAGTTCTATATCACAATTAATAGGTCATCAACCTAAAAATATTAACAGACTCAAAAGAGGTTTGATAAATTTTGTTGGAAATTTGGCCAATACATTGTTTGGAATATTGGATTCAGATGATGCTGCTCATTATGACACAATAATTGAAAGTATGAAAAAAGAAGAAACAGGAATATTGCTTTTGCTCAAGGATCAAACACAAATTGTTTCTTCCACCTTAAACAATTTTAACCAAACTATTACAAATTTACACAAAAGTGAAACTTTATTTAATGATAATATTCGTAATGTCAACAAATATATCACTGAAGAAAATTTTAAAATGAATACTTTAAAAATCAATGAAATGATTATTGCTCATTTTTTGTCTTTGACATTTTATCTAAATGACTTAGAGCTGGAATTAAATAATATATTAAATGCTATATTATTTGTAAATAATAACCAACTTCATCCTTCAATTATGACTCCAAGTCAATTACTGACAGAATTAAAAATCACAGAGCATAATCTACCACTTGGTTACAGTTACCCTTTCGCACTAAATATTGATAATATGCATAAAATTTATAAGATCTTGATTATAAAATTATCCTATATAAATAATAAATTAATTTTCTTAATTTCAATACCATACACGAATAATAGGGGAGTTTTACCTACCATTAAAACTCTTATTATGTTTCTATAGATGTCTGGAGTCCATATTATGAGAGAAACAATCACTTTTCCCCTTTTATGTGGTTTTTTAGTCTATTCCTGGGTCTTTGATTTGCACTTTTTTACACTTTAGGCACTTTCTACTCTATGGTCGCTTTTTCCCCATTTCCTGTTCCCTATTTCCAGTTTCCCCATAACCCGGTCGCAATTTTTCATAAAGCTCATAATACACCAGGTAGGGGTTACCTGGACTCCAGACATCTATAGAAACATAATAAGAGTTTTAATGGTAGGTAAAACTCCCCTATTATGTGTTCTGAGAGATGTCTGGAGTCCATATTATGAGAGATCTGTCTATTATCTCCTGGTGACCGGGGACGTCTTTATTTGATATTAACTGGTTGAAATAGGGAAAGATCTTCTGGAGCTGTATGTTTCAACATCTCTTTCTGATAGTATTTTCTGAAAGTGTTTTCCTTTTTCCAGTTGCCTCTTTCCAGTATGTTATCTATTGGATTAAGTGATGCGACCGCTGAACGTGTGCTGCCGGGAGTGGCCTCTACTCCTGCTGATTTTAGCGTGTTCTTTACCCATCCTCCTATGATTGTTCTTGCAGCTGCCTTCACTTGTACTCGGGTGCTGATGAACAGGTTATAAAGATTTTGTCCTGATCTCCTTTCGCGTGATAGTTCAATCAGCTTCCTTATCCAGAAGACTGGGTTGACGTTGTGTTCCTTGGATTCCAGAAGTCTCCGATTAGATTGTCGGTGTTTGAGGGTATCTGTTTTTGATCTAAAGAATGGAATTAACACAATTGATGTGCCTTCGTCGAGAATGTTTCCTTCTGTGATATTTAGCAAGGTCAGATCGTGTACTCTTCTTCCTGAAGATAACAGAAGTAAGATTGCCGTTCTACACGCAACTTCATAGAGAGAATCTGATCGAGGAGTGTTCCTGACTAGCCAGTCTCTCACTATCTGCCGATTCCACACAGGGGACTTAGGAGGGTTGATCTTTACCATTGCTAGTGCTTTTAATGTTTTTAAATTTAATTTCACTAGGAAATCTGAGCTGAGATTATTTTCCATCATTGCGTTGCAGAAGGTTACGATGGCTGACTTGTGTACCAGCATAGTCCTGTATGATAGTTTTTCGTTAATGAACAGTTGCGCTAGATACCTTGCCAATTGATTAGGAGATGGTGTGTTGGGATGGGTATTATTCGCCAGTATCCAGCGGCACCATCTTTGCCAAGCAGGTTTATATGTGTTGAGTGGGGAAGCTCGCCATCCTGACAGGAACAGTCTTTTCTCTTCCGCGTTCCAGGAATTTAAGATACTGTCCCCAGTCCCAATTTTCCACACTTCCATTTCCAGATCCTGAATCCTGGGTGGTGGATTGCCTGTTGATGTGTTGATTAGTACTGACACCAGGTTCGGTATTTGCATCGGAGGTACGAGTGATCGACGAATTAAGTCTGGACGCCAGAAGACCCTCTGCCACCTCGGGACCACGAGTAGGTAAGTTCCGGTCGCCCCGTTTAGGTGCCTCAGGATCCTCGGTATAAGGTTTGGCGGAGGAAATATCCGACCCACATTGTAGAGCCAGTGCCGACTGAAGGCGTTTTGAAAGATTGCGCATGAGTCTGTGGAGTCTCTGGACACGTAAGTTGAACTCATGTGTGCCATGGTGGATGCGAACAGGTCTATATCTGGTACTCCGAAATGATTGAAAATGGCCTTCGTTGCTGTTGGTAAGAGATGCCACTCTGGAGGGGATCTTCCTCTTGATAGGTGATCCGCGTCTCCGTATCTTCCCGGTAGGTACTGCGCTGTTAGCGAGATTTCCCATTGGTCTGCCAGAGTCAACAGATCTCGAGTAAGATTTAGGAGTGTTTTGGATCTGGTGCCCCCTTCCTTGCGGATGTAGGCGACTACTGTCGTGTTGTCTGATTGTACCAGAATTTCGGAGCCGGAAAGGTCGTGCGCTGTGCGTTGCAGGGTTGCAAAAACAGCGAACAACTCTTTTCGGTTGGAGTGCTACTTCTTTTGTTGAACGGTCCACTGTCCTGACAGCATCAAGTCGTCCAGAGTTGCTCCCCAAGCTAAGTCTGACGCATCTGTTGTCAAGAAATGTCCGAAGGTTTCCCTGTGGATGGAACTTGATTCGTTCGCATTCCCTATCCACCACTCTATTTCTTGTAAGCTGTCCTCGGTCATTTGTATGGACCCTCTTGGTGACAGGTGCTTCAGTGGCTTGCTCGCTATCTGCAATTGTCTGCAGTGGAGGCGACCATGAAGCTGGCAAAGTTTAGTCTTCCTAGGAGACTTTCCGCCAGTTTTAAGGACCATTTTCGAGAAGTCAGTATTGCTCGAAGTGAGTGGCACAATGCCTCTTGCTTCCGGTAAGAAAGACCTACTTGGTGACAGGTGCTTCAGTGGCCTGCTCGCTATCTGCAATTGTCTGCAGTGGAGGCGACCATGAAGCTGGCAAAGTTTAGTCTTCCTAGGAGACTTTCCGCCAGTTTTAAGGACCATTTTCGAGAAGTCAGTATTGCTCGAAGTGAGTGGCACAATGCCTCTTGCTTCCGGTAAGAAAGACCTACTTGGTGACAGGTGCTTCAGTGGCCTGCTCGCTATCTGCAATTGTCTGCAGTGGAGGCGACCATGAAGCTGGCAAAGTTTAGTCTTCCTGGGAGACTTTCCGCCAGTTTTAAGGACCATTTTCGAGAAGTCAGTATTGCTCGAAGTGAGTGGCACAATGCCTCTTGCTTCCGGTAAGAAAGGAATTTGCAATTGTTGTGCGTGTCCCAAACGATTCCCAAGTACTCTAATTGTTGAGTGGGGAAGAGCACTGACTTCTGGAGATTTACATACCACCCCAGAGATTGTAGGATATCTACTGCTAGATGCGATTGTCGACAAAGATCGTCCTTGGATTGGCTCGCAAGGAGGAAGTCGTCGAGATAAACGATTGTCCGAATACCTCGTCGCCTCAGTAGTTGGGCTACCCAATTTGTAAGGGTTGCAAACATTCTGGGGGCAGATGAAAGGCCAAAGGGCAGACTTGTCATCTGAAGTAATTCTCCTCGATAGACCAGTCGCAAAAATCTCCAATGTTTCTGTGCACTTGGGAGATGAAAGAAGGCTTGCGATAGGTCTATTTCCGACAACCAATTGTTTGGCTGCAGAAACTCTGGCACTTTGTAGTGGCTATGAGTTTGAACGGAACCGGGCCCAGGAAGAAGTTTAACGATTTCAGGTTGAAAATCATTCTCGAGGAACGGTCCGATTTGGGTGTTAGGAACATTTTTGATAAGAAGCTGGGAGATGACTCCGCGGCCTCTATAACGCCGAATTCGGTCATTTCCTTTATTTGAGAGTCCATTTCGGGTGAAGGACTCGTCTGGTATAGCATTAAGGTCTTTTTGTGTGGTAATATCAGAGGGGGAATTGAGATGAAAGGTATTCTTACTCCGATTATCATCTTCAGGATGTGGTTTGGTGCTCCGAGTGACGTCCAAACCTGTAGGGAGGACTTCAAGCATCCTCTGCGAAATGGTTTCTTGTCATTTTCGTGGATGCCTCCGTCTGTCTCCTTTGAGATTTCCTGACCGTGTGTTATTCCCTGCCCTTTTTCCTCTTGAAGAGAAATTTGGAGCGTCTCTAAGGCCTCGATTGCTTTCCGCAGTGGGTCGTTGCTGCCCTCTAAAAAACTGATTCCTTTTCTGTACTGGAACGTGCGGTTTCGATGAGGTGCTGGGTTGAGGGCACTGGGTCTTCACTGACAATTTGTCGGTGGTCCCCACTCTAGAGAAAAAAGACGTGAGACTGTCTTTGCCAAACAAGTGTTCGGTACTCGGCGGGAATTTGTTTAACCCCTCTCACATGCTCTTCCTTAACATGCCCTAGCACAGCTTTCCTGCGGAACTGGAGGGCCTCTGTCCGCCTCCCCCATACCGTCTGGAGGATGTCTTCCGAGACTTTCTGGTATGGCGAGTCCAGAGCGAACAGCGTTTTGACCTTTTCGAAAAGGGCTTTCCTCGCCAAGGTCGTGTCGCTCCGGGCTCCCCAGTTGACCAAGGTCTGAAGCCCAGACTGGAACTCCTCTTTCTGGATGAGGAGGGCGTGGGACATGGCTGCAAACGACCGCTCGCCTGAATAGGGGAGCTTACGTCGCACTGGCGAAGTTTATCGTTCACTGCCAGGTCGACGAACGCCGGTTCTGCCAGGTACTTTTTCTGTACCTTACTCCGGCCCAGTTTTCACTGTCGAAGTGCTGGAGCCTTTGGAGCGCTTCGACCCTGTTGCTCTTGGCCTTGGGGTGAGCTGGTTCTTCCACCGTTGTGGCGGCTTCCTGGAAGCTCAGCAGTAGCTCTTCCTGGGCCTCCTCATTCTCTTCCAGTCCCGAAGGTTGTTAGAGGAAGTTGCTGGAAGAGTTTCCTGCCGCCGATTCAACGAGATTTCCCATAGAACTGGCGGGCCAGTCACCGAAAACTGCGTTCGTCAGCATCACGATGTGGGAAACCAGATAATCTATCCTTGGGTCCAAGACAACCCTCAGCCGTTTCTGACGCCGCGGCGGTGAACCTGATTCCGAAGTGTCGTATCCGCGTTTTAGTGACGCATCACCTGAATCCTGTGAGATTTCGTCGAGAGGTTGCCCTTTATTGTTATCACAACTCATAACATTGATTTTGATGTTATATAAAGTAAAAACTCCGTTAAAATAACGAAAAACGTTTTTCGTAAATATGACAGCGTGACATAACCAACAAAAATACGTATGCGAACTTTTAACCACCACAATATCACCTGTTTTAGTTTTTAATTGTTCACAAGGACACAAGATGGTAAAATAACACTCTTTTAAATGTTTTTGCCCAGGAATATTGTCAATTCACTCAAATTTTCGAAGGTAAAATCAACTGACATGTGACCACAAGGGGAAAATGACGCTTTATGAAAAATTGCGACCGGGTTATGGGGAAACTGGAAATAGGGAACAGGAAATGGGGAAAAAGCGACCATAGAGTAGAAAGTGCCTAAAGTGTAAAAAAGTGCAAATCAAAGACCCAGGAATAGACTAAAAAACCACATAAAAGGGGAAAAGTGATTGTTTCTCTCATAATATGGACTCCAGACATCTCTCAGAACACATAATAATGAATTCAATCTTTTTCATGTAATTTCCTTACCAATTAAAGGTAAAAATGGATATATTTCCATCCAACCAACACAAAAATATTTGGCATATTCTTTATCGAAGATTCAATACTCCACATTCTCAACTTTAGATAAATGTGTTAAGGTTGAAACGAAAGAATTTATTTGTTTACAACCAAATGTTATTTACACAAGTCATACTCGACCTATATGCGAAACTGAAATGTTAAATTCAAATATTATTCCAAATTCATGCATAGTACAACAAACGGGTAATGAACTAGAATTATGGCATAAACTCGATGACAAAAATGTGTGGTTGTATATATTGTCAACGCCAACAATATTAACAATAAATTGCAACAATTCTATGAATGATTTGTATTTAACCAACATAGGAATTTTGAGTTTGAAACCTTATTGTAAAGGATTTTCCAAACAGATAATATTAAATGCAGAAAATAATTTATCTTCCAATTATACGATTATATTCCCAAAAATTGACATTTTATCTGACGATTGCTGCAATGAAGTAAAATTAAATAAATCTCAATCCATACCATTTTATTTGAATCCTATACATTATACTAATATGGGTCTAGAAGATATTAATCTGATTTCTCATAGGTTAAACACTTTCTCAAACCATGTAGACGATTTGTTAAATGAACCCAAAATTGCGAATCATATTACTAAAATGAGTATCTTTATGTATGTCACAATAGTAATAATAACAATGTTTGTTTTATATAAATTAATTTCAAAGTTATGCAAATTTTGTCGCTATAAAAATGCTAGTAATCTATTAAGCATAGAGAATGTACCTCCAGGTGCACAAGTAAATAATAATATATTTAGTATATGTTTTAAAAGAAGTCAACCAACCAATGACGATACATTTGACATGGAATTCATCACTCCTAGTAGTAGTAGTAATACACCTGCTGTTGACGAAGCGTCAACTAGTACACCATTGAGAAGAAGTGTTAGATTGTGCAGTTATAAGAAAAATAATAAATAAAATAAAATAAAATCTTTTCTAATTTTAAGGTTTGTAAAGTTCAATAACACTCATTACTTATCAATTGGTATTGACTCAATCACCTGTTATAAGCATTATGTAATAAGTTTAATCATATAATGTAATATGATAATGTAATCTCATGTAAAGAAACAACATATTCATTCATAAATAATTTATATTAATGAAATTTTGTATTGAAGGTTATATATAATCACAAATCAATATTGACTTAAATATTTCATTCTAATTACAGCTGAAATTATCTCTAATAAACTAAGTTACTACCCTTAGTTTATTTTTACGAAGGGAGGTGTTATGTAATTACCACTTCCTAATCATTTAACCCTTTGCTTTATATAACTTGTTATACTTACTCTAAGAGAATGTACATCATGTATGTTCCAGTTACTGTAACCATAATGTTGTTTCCTTAAATCTGTTGACCAGGAATATTTACACTATCGATGTAAATAAATGTAGACGTCTGGCCGTAGTCCATAGAAGCAAATGGAACGTCCACATCATCCATCTATTGCTTGGAGGGGATAAGTAAACATCAGATTATATCTCCATATAAATACAGGTGCATGTAAACAAAAGCAGACTTCTCATTGTAGCCTCATACCACTAAGTTAACTTCAGCTTTTTCATTTGACTCTTGACTGTAAAGACATCTCTGTAATTTGTTTCTAAATAAAAAATCTTTCTGTTTTCAATTCTTTTATTGAACCCATAACAGGAATTGTGAATTATTTAAGTGGTAAAAAGGAACCCAGTAAGATTATAATTTGAGGAGATGTAAGCTTTTAAAAAATAAAAGCTTTTGAGAAAAAAATCCATCACATTATTATTACCAAATATTGAGTAAGACTTGGGCGACTTCACAATTAATTGCCCTATATTGAACATCTCATATATTTTATATCCACAACAGAATATTGGTAATACTTATATCAGCAGTTATGAGAATGGTTATTGTGCAGAATAATCCCCCCCAGTTAAACTCAACTGTCACAAGATTTCCTCTTCCTATTGATGAGATTTTGTATTTGTTGTATGAGTGAGGGGTCTTCCTTGAGATAGGCAAGTACGTCCTCAGCACTGTTCAAGGTAACTTCCTGTGACTTGTTTGGTTTACACGGAATACTTTCCTCTTGCCGCTCCGTGACTCTACGATGCTTCTTCTGGCGCTTCACTGGAGGCGACATTTCATCTGGGGTGTGTAAAGATGGCTGCATCTGAAACAACATGAGATTGTTAGATAACTAGTTATGTAATGGAGGCAGATAAAACACAATCATTTCATATTCCTCGACTTATAGGTTGCTATGAGGATGACCACCTATATATCTATCTATCTATAATCTAAGTTGCAAGGATATATTCATTCAAAGCTCTCAGATGCATGCCCACAAACAAACACGTGTAGTTCGTGCTTACAAATGCTGATTGTGTATTTACAAACAAAATCCAAACCTCAAATGAACATAAGCCCTGCAACTCTTGCCGACATTCCCTGAAACAGGGGTGACATTGGCAAAGTGAACCATTTTTTACAGTATGGGTGGTCAGCCTCATACCTACACTGTAAAAAATGGTTCACTTTGCTAATGTCAGGCCTGTTTCAGGAAAGGTCGGCAAAAGTTGCAGGGTTCATTATTCATTTGAGGTTTGGATTTTAATTTGTAAGAGTAAGCTTACAGGTGTCTATTTATGGGCATGCATTTAATATGTGTTTTAAATGTTTAGTATTGCAACTCAGATTATAGATTTGAGATAGAACTTAAGTAGAAAGAACACTCAAAGCATTTGTTCAGACCAAAAGAATAAAATTAGGCACCACAATACAAAATATTCTAATTATATAAAACAATACCTGACAGCTCAGAAAGATTTTCATTTAATATTTTCACATAAAATGATCATTAAAAAGTAATATGAGAAAACATAGAAGCTCACCTTATCTTGGGTGAGAGACGGGTCTCCTGAGTGTTTCCGTTTCCGCTTTTTACTAGCTACTGTTTTATCATCTTTAGGATGCTGCTTTATACTTGACTTTTGGTTTTTATCAAGATTTTTCTTATTGACAGGATTCCAATCAACAGGGGAGAAGTCACACAGTTTAGGGCTTTTAAACTCAGTAATTTTTCTCTTTTCCGGAGTTCTGAGAGCGATTCCATATTTATTGCACTTTAACGGTGAGATACCCTCAGGGAATATTGTTGTGTTTATTTTAGTACGGGACTGAGCTGAGGTAGACTCGGAGTTCTTCTGCAGTCTTTTGTTTCTTTTCTTATCATCGCCACCAGAGATAGCTGCCAAAGTTTCACTTTCATTTCTTTTTATATCAGTCAAATCACTGTTTTTATTTGTTTCTTTGCGTTCATCACTTTCCATGAAGCTTTTACTCTTCAGCTTACTTTCTGAATGACTGGAAACAATGTGCTCAAAGGATTCTACTCTTTTCTGTGAGAGGGCACTGCTGTCTTTGCTATCATTTGATGACTTGTTTTTCACACTTGCAAGTGATGGTGATACAATACTCGCCGTAGGAGATTTCAGTTGTTTCATTCTCGCGGACATGCTCTTCACTCTTCCAGGAGACACCCTGTTTGTTGCAGGGGATTTCCTGCAACTGCTCCTGGCTGGCGACAGACTTTCCATTTTCTTTGCCACCAAATCACTGACAATATCTTTTCTTGAAGATGATGTTTTGACATCTCTTGGAGATGGCGTGAACACATTTTTTTTAGATGTTTCAGTATTTTTCTTAGATGGTGAAAATGTGGTATCAAACTTTTGTGCCAACAATAATTGAATAAGTGCTAGTCTTTGAGGACTACTTTCATCTGATGATGAGGAGGTGGAAGACGAGTCCACAGGTTTGTTTTTGTTCCTCGGTGAACTAGCAGCAACTTTAACATGCATCTTCTTATCAGCTAATGGTGACTTCATGGCTTTATTTACTGCGGTTGAATCCCCTGACTCCGTTAGGTTTTTCATAATTTTACTTGTATTTAAAGAAGGTGAGGTAATTTCATCATCAGTAGATGAGGCAACGGGCTGTTTATGACTAACTTTGTTTGGTTTTGTTGGTGATGCTTTGCCAACAATTTTAGTTGGAACATCATTTTTCTTCACAGAACTTGAGATCTTTGTTTCTTGCTTATTCTTTTTTGACAACTTTGTTTTCTTGCCATCAGGAGAGGAAGATGAACCACCACCTTTCTTCGAGCTTGTTTTCTCCTTGTTTTTATCAGTCTTAGAATGAGCATTCTGTGTAAGAGTTATTTTGGTAGATGAGTCCATTTCATCGTTGTCTGAATCAGAGGTTGTTATTTCTTTATACAAGAATCTGACACTTTTGGACGGACTCTTTGCTTCTTTGCTTGGTTCAGGAAGATTCAGAGATGCTTTCAGGGCAGTTTTTAAATAATTTGGTTTCTTAGCCTTGTCGGCAGGTTCTTTAGGTGTTGAATGACTGAAAGCTTTCCCGTGCAGTATTTTGTTTTCCATATTGAAAGACATTGACACATTACTGAAAGACATTGACTTTTTAGGGATCGCTGCAATGTCTTTGGTGATTTTGGGTTTAGTTCCATCAAAGTTGACATGAGGAGCAGGAAGATCCGCTTCTGATTCGGCATCATTTTCATCAGCTTCTGGTGACGGCATACTGAAAATATGTATTTTTAATTTAAAAAACAACAGCACACACTATTACAGAGAAACCAAGTCAGTTTACAAAATTTAAGGCCAGTTATAGTTTAAATGAATGTTACATTTATTCAACATCTGATGACCTAAATGCTGTGTTGGAAGAAGTTGGACTTAAAGATCGATTAGAAAAAATATATAATACCTTTCACTGAGGCTGCCTCTGATGTATGGCAGAGGGCTCTGCAGATCCAGGGTCTCTACCATGAAGGTCACGGCTTTGCCCAGCTGCAGGCGGTGGGAGGGCCGCGGCAGGACAGCGTTGAAGATGCCGTGGACCAGGGCACCAGTGTGGGAGGCTCCACGCTTATTTACAACACCTTTCAGACGAGAACCCACTTGTGGCCTGGTCAAAGATTACAACATTGGTTAGCATTAAATATGGTATGGTACAGTATAAATTAACTAGGTTGAATCACACCTCAAGAGCCCTCTAGGAGCTTAGTCGTTGTTGTATAAAGCGCCAATTCTCAAACAAGACTAGAGATGCCACTAGAAGTGGTTATGGCGAGTATTTGAATACCGAGTAATCGCCTTTCCCTATGGTGAGTACCAAATCACTCAGCATTATTACTTGACATGCACATTTTCCTTCAACTACGCTTGTAGTAGGGTAGCATTGAACTTGGTATCATTTATTTGTTAGTGCCATTTCACACAGAACAAATTCTGTCCAGTTTCTCTATGGTTTTATTCTATCTGGTGCCGGATTGGAAGTCTAGTGGGGTATGGGAATGTATGAAAGCTTTCCCACAGTTTGCTGGTGTTATCATTTGTAATCATAAACAAGACAGTACCTTAAGCCTAAAAACATTGCTGAAATTACTCTATTGCGTAATCTAAAACTAATAAAATATACAAAGGCACTCCTGGAGAGTGATATAGTTTTCATACATTTTTTTGATTAACGCAATTGAAGTAAGTTTACTCAATGTATTATACTCTATACTGTATATCCTGAATTTAAGCTGTGTGAAAAGGGGGTTACTGTAAAAAAAAAATAGCTATAGAAATCAGTAAAAAATGGTTCACTTTGCCAATGTCACCCCTGTGTCAGGGAAGGTCGGCTTATGTTCATTTGAGGTTTGGATTTTATTTGTAAGTACACATTCAGCATTTGTAAGCGCGAACTACACGTGTTTGTTTGTGGGCATTCATTTGAGAGCTTTAAATGAATATATCCTTGCAACTTAGATTATAGATATCTAGAATCAGTCTCATATACTGAATATTGGTAGTAACAATTTTAAATGCTGGAAACTCTTTCTTGTACTTTTTTTACAGAAAACACCTTGTTTTGATTGTTTGCATAACCTGCAGCGATGAAGTTTGATTATTTTTAAGGCTATATAGTGAAAAAAATTGCCGCGTTTTCCCCAAAGGGATCGCATTTGGTGAATGGAACCTTTTTATATTTGTAGGTAACAGCGTCAGCCTTATGCCTACTACTTTGATTATAGTGGGGTTCCCAGTTTCCGAGGGAGCTGGTACTCATTTCTTGTAAAGGCTGAGTAAACTTTGCCGGTATTTTTATTTTGGGCTTGAAATAAACACCAAAACAGGAAATCATTTCAGACACCCTTGGTTGAATTCGAACACAAGCTCTCGGCATGGAATACAAGCACTCTACCAACAGAGCTATCGACCGGACGTAATGTCGCCATATGTCGAGTAATACAACTATTATTCAGTATTCAACATTACTTAAATAATTTTGAGAAATGCTGAATAATAGCGAGTATTCGCGGCAACTCAAAACAAGCCCCAGTTGCTTTAAGGCTGGTAGACCTATGGTGATCGGTCTTTGGTAAGGGCAGATTAATTTTTCAACCCAACGAAGAGCATATCTGAAATATGAAACAATTTTTGTGCCCCGCTGAGAATCGTGCCAACTACCTCCAATATCGAGTCTGAAGCGTTCAACACTAGACTACAGACAGTTGTAAGTATGACTTTTGCTATATTTTTTTTTGTAAGTTTAGTAATACAGTATTTTTTTCCTCTTTAAATACTTATCGCCCTCCAATCTTCCTCTGCGTAATTATCGCCCTCCTTAGGGACCCAAATCGCCACCCAAGGCAACTATCGCCCCTAGGATGGGAACCACCAATTTAGATCAACAGCTGCAGAGGTAACAAATAAATGAAAGAATACCTGAAATAATACAAATCAAGGCGAACATCAGATCGGATATCTCCAGATTCCTGCTTGATTGCCAGCTCTTGTATTATTTTAACATTTTTATAGCTGACGACTATTCCATCCAATCTGAAACAAAAATACAAACAATAATCCATGTGGTTCATCGAAGTTATCCAGTCTGAATGTAAAAAAAACATGCTCATTCGCATTAAAATATGATGCAGAAGGAAGTTGATACCAAATTTACTTACTCTTGGTCGAATTTGCCGATCTTTTCGGTCAAATACTTGTTCAGGGCATTTTTTAGGTTAGATAGACACCACGGCTGCAGGGTTACATTTCTAATAACAGTTTTCTTGAAAATGCACGAAGTCTCGTCACTTATTAGAGCATTCAAATCGTTCACACTGAATTTCACAATAGAAGCCATTTTATTTTTACACAACAGTAAAACTCATCAACAACGTTAGGCGATGAAATCGCCGCCACAGAGTATATAGGTACTTAGAGAAGCTACTCTATGGCTTAGGGGTAGGTACGTACTTCGAAACCCCCCTTCCTCGCCTTCTTACTTCCCTTCCATACATTCTGCGTATTGGACTATGATCTTGTATGCATGTGTGTATTATACACGCGGCACGCGGGTACACTCACACCACTATAATCATATATTATTATCTGCCATGATATTATTTATTAATATTATTATTATTGCTTTAAAGCTATCAAAATAAAACACTTGTATTTTGCACAATATTTATTTATTCTAGAAAGATTAGTCATACAATCACAAAAATACACACTGTGTAAAGAAAAAAATAAATAAAAAAACCTCAATGTAATAAACACAAATGATATGGCAAAAATAAATTTAGTAGGTAAACAATCAAATAGGCACCTGTCTATATTGTCAAGGACACTGGCATTCTGTACTATTTCTTGCAAAAGTTTTGGATCCCTGATGATTGTCCCCTGATGATGGCCTGAGGACCGGAAATATTTATAATATGAAATCTATACACTTTAATTTCACTTTCTTCGGCTCATCAGCCGACAGCCTTCAAGGCTCAGGGACACCTGCACCACTCTGCGTTGTGCTGCTTCCCTCCATGGTCGCCTCACTCCCAAAACTTCGGCGTTGGCTTCGACGTTCTCTGCCCACCGCATCCTTGGACGTCCAAGTGATTAACACCTGAGGGGGCACCATCCAAGACAGTTCTGATGATCCTGGAGTCTTCTGCACATGCTACGTGTCCGGCCACTGGAGTCTTCTTGATTTCATTACTCTCTGCACTCTTCAATAATAGTGAAAATAAAACAGTTAATTTCAAATACGCTTGACCGCTTGACGTTTGAGGCCGACTGGCGCCAAGCAGGCGTGTGGGGTGGTTATGGCTGTTATCGCTGCGCAAATCCTACACACAGTTCAACCATCATTATAAAATATTTTTTCATCAGTTTTTTTTAATAAAAAATGAGCAATTTAATAAATACTAAACAAAATAAAGTTTATTGGCTCTTAAACTCTTTTTTTACATGAATAACAGTAAATATAAATTATTAATTCAAATTTATTTACGCTCATTCTGATTTCAGTTTAAAAAACGACCTCTTCCCCTTCCTCCTTCCTCATAACCATACATTCCGCGTACCATAGATCGATTACAATATGGCTTCCGAATTATAAAACAGGGTAACCAGTAGCAAAATACTTGTGAACGGGGTCTGATCGCCGCCACATCGTCGCCATCGGCTTCGCGTTTTGTTTATCATTATTTAACATGCCGCTCCCGCCCAGTGATGTTAATACTTTTATGAAATAATCCCTACAACCTTTTAAAAAAATCCCCACATTTCCCTACGCCAAGAAAAAAAATCCTTACATAATTCCCCACACGTTTTTGGCAGTTCAAGGTTTTTTTATATCCCAATAGATGGCAGTAGCATCTGAAATCAACCTATGGAAAAAATGTGGGCTGTTTACTTTTACTGACCATACATAAAACACAATGTAAATGTGACACAGTTGTTTGTTTTCTTTTTCTATATACTAAGGCGGGTTCTTAATGTAGCAGCAAGGTGGCGTATGCCTGACTTTTACAGTAGTCCTCTATAGTTCCTGAAAAACCTTATCTAAAAATAAATGGACGTTACATATACATAAGCTTATGCAGCTCCCTGTTTAAAAATGTTTTTTTCTCATTTAAAAAGACGTTGAATAATTTTGTGGTATATATATTTGGTTCTATGCTTCTATGCATGTAGTTAAAAAAATAATAATATATATAATATATTGATTATTATATATAATATATATAATAATCAATAAAAATAAGTATCAACTTCACATGTGACATATCACTTTTCTTAAAATTTAAAATAAAATAACAAAAAAACAACTTACATTCAAAGTATAAAAATAACAAAAAATAAACTTAATATCTAATGCTTCTTTAAATGATCATATACTTCACTAGAGTTGGATAGTTTTTTAAAATGATTTTCTTGACATATAAAAGATATACAATTTTTTTGAGAGTTTTGAAGTGCCGATCTAATGATACATAGGTATTGCGCTTAAATTTTCGTGGCTTAATTTGTTGCGTTTTTTTGTCCGCACATCAGTAACAATTGAAAATATCCTTTCAGCTTCAGCGTTTGCGTGGGGTAGTGCCAGCACAAAATGGGCCAAATTTGATATTTTTGGAAATACCAATTCATCATTGAAATTTTTTGACCCACTTATTGTTTTCCAGAATTGTTCTACGTTGTTATCATCAATTAATTTTTTCTTTTCGATTTCAGTAAAATGATATTGTATGGTTCGCCATTCTGTTATTAAATCAGTTTCACTAATTTTAAGCCTCTCGCAAATTTTTTTGAACTGAATGTGACCCCTATCTTCTGCTCCTAGCGCTACTCTTGGGCTCAAAAATGCCATTTCTGAATAAATAGAGTCAGTTTTTAATGGCAGTCTATTTTGAATTTCTTCTAAGGCAAACTTCGCGATCCACTACAAAATCCAAATTACCCTAAAAACATTTCTGAGACAATCAACAATCCAAATTACTCAAAGAATATTTATGAGAAATAATTTTCCAATTTAATCGACTTAGAATATAAATAAATATTGTTCAAACTATTTCTTCTGGTTTCTATAAATTTAATAAGTTTAATAATCGTATTCATTGAAAATCCTTACATTTGGCTTGAAAAACGAAATCTGTCTTTTTTTCCCTACAGCCGATTTTGAAGGCAAAAATTCCCTACATTCGGGATTTTTCCCTACTTTTGACATCACTGCTCCCGCCCCGCTCATATACTTTTGCTGCAGCAACGGAAGCAGGAAACGGAAATGAAGAAAATTGATATAAATCTGGATCATTGAAAAATATGGTGTGCCCAAAACAAATAGATTTTTAACACTCTTACTTTTGTGAGAATATAATTTTTCATAGATTTTTTTTTGTAAATCTTATTTTTTTTGGATACTACACATCGTCTGATATAATAAAATAATGTTTTAGTTTTTTATAACGCATCAAGCTGTTTCTAGATTCACTGTTTTTGTTAGACATGGGTCGGTACGCGTTTGTGCGATACTGAACCGATATCAGATATTGCGTACCAATATCGGATTTTAAAACTATATATTGTAATATCTATATATTGGAGATGCGGCGCGGTACCGCGCCGCATATCAGATACCGATATCAGATATTACAATATATAGTTTTAAAATCCGATATTGGTATGCTATGAATACCTACGAATCCTACGATGTATTATTTACGCGATAAACCTAGATATGTATTTTGATGAGGCTTCGGTTTTATCTATCTAACATGTTACGGAACCAGTAGAATTTGGAGTTTGAAATCAAAGTTTATGAAATTTTAAATCGATTTTTATTTTAAAGGATTTCTACGGTTTGTATGTCATAATTCATTAAAATTTTAAATTCCTAGAAAAGTAGCATAATGAAATGAATTGCGTTTAATTAAACAAATAATTACGCGGCGCGAATACATAGTTTTTTTTCATCCATAGATATCGTGGATCGCAATATCTGATATTCGGAGAACCCAGAACCCGAAAACACAACGCTGTACGCGCGCGCCGCGAATACATAGTTTTTTTTCAATACATAGATATCGTGGATCGCAATATCTGATATTCGGTTTTGATCGCAATATCGGATATTGAAACTATATACGGTTTAAACCGCCCACTTCTAGTTTTTGTGGAGACCTCTGTGGACGAGACACAGACAGCAGCTGTCAAATTTCGTAGTATTTTTGTTTGATAGGTCAAGTGCAAGGATATTCTCAATATTTTTACATGTTTTCTACATGTAATGGAGGGCGTTCCTTCAGGTGACTTACAAGCCAAGTATCAGAAGCTTGCGTCTGAATACTCTAAAGTAAGACATCTACTCTCGCAGTTATTTAAATGGAATATTTTCACTTCAATAATTTCTACAGTCAATTCGTTTCCGGGGGCGTTTAAATTTCATATTATTTACTCCGGCTTGTCTTTTTACATTTCATAGATTATAAGTTGCTTATTGACGTCAGGTTTTTAAAATAACTCTTTGTTTTTTACAGTCCGGAACAATTCCAGCATAATTTATTTAAAAAGCTGTCTTTGTCATTAATATATGGACACCATTCTCTTAGGCCGGTTGGACTCTTGTTTCCCATTCCAAATGCAAGTTAGACAATGTGATAACTCAGTAAAAATACTGCAAAATACCACAGCAGTCAGCAGTTAGTATTATTGCAAAAACTCCTTACCACTTTGTCTTCTAAGGGGTCACATGTGTTGTGTGGAACCTATTAATTTTAACAGGTGAGGGGGCCTACCTTACGCATAGGGATGGGAACGCAAACGCAACTAAGCTACACATATAGTTTAACTTCTTGCCTGCGTTATCCCCGAAGGGGTCACATGTGGCTATTTGGGACCTATTTATTTTTACGGGTAAGGGGGCCGGCCTCACACCAACCACTTTCAATTGAAGTGGGGGTTTCCCAGCTCCCGGGGGGGGGGGGGGCTGGTTCTCATTTCTTGTGAAGGCTGAGTAAACCTTGAGATCCAACCCTTGCTCTCGACATGGAATGCAAGCATTCTACCATTGGAGCTATCAAACTTTTTACGAGCTTGGTCGTCATCGCTACAAAGCGCCAATTCTCAAGCAAGACCCAGTTGCTGTAAGGCTGGATGGACCTTTGGTGACCGGTCATTGGTAAAGGTTTATGAATTTTTTAACCCAGCAAAGAGCAAATTTGAAAACATAAATGGTATATTTTATGTGCTTCGAACCCACAACCTTCCATTCAGAGTCCAAAGTGTTACCACTGAACTACGGAACTGTCTTTAAAATGAAAACAATATTGATATTTTGAAAACCAAATCAAAGATGCGGAACACAATGCTGAGGCGTCGCACGGCTGGGTTGCTTCACAGCTTAACAGAAACCAATATATGAATAGATAGTGATCCTTGGTAGATATATTTTATTATTTAATACTTCAGTTATTCTTACTTTAAGATTATATTTCGATATAATCTATTTATAGAAAAAAAACTCCTCTCCATTTTATACCACTTAGTCTCTCAATATTTCTTTGTTCTATCAGTTTACTCCTATCATGGCATACTTATACTTAGTCTCTCAATATTTCTTTGTTCTATCAGTTTACTCCTATCATGGCATACTTATACTTAGTCTCTCAATATTTCTTTGTTCTATCAGTTTACTCCTATCATGGCATACTTATACTTAGTCTCTCAATATTTCTTTGTTCTATCAGTTTACTCCTATCATGGCATACTTATACTTAGTCTCTCAATATTTCTTTGTTCTATCAGTTTACTCCTATCATGGCATACTTATACTTAGTCTCTCAATATTTCTTTGTTCTATCAGTTTACTCCTATCATGGCATACTTATACTTTTTCAATATCCTGTACTGATGAATTTCAGTCCATAAGTCATAGCTAGGGACTGGAAAAAAGTGTTGTTATTTTTTGCGAAATTCGCGTTATTTTTTTGGGAAATTCGCGTTATTTTTGATCAAAAACAGGGAAATTTGCGTTATTTTTTATTGTAAACGGGGAGATTCGGTGTAATTTTTAGGGTTGATTTGATCGAAATAAAGGTTTATGTAATTGCAAATCTATAGATTTTACTAATATGTACAATTTATTATTTAAACAACAAAATGTACCTTCAAAAACAATGAATAAACAACATCGGAATCAATACGAGTTACAACTTACAAAAAACCATTGATTGAAAAAAGTATTAATATTTGAATGACACTCCGATCCTTTTAAAATATTAAATTTAGTCTCTCTAGATGAGGGTTATCTAATTTTTTCGAGGGATGTTGGCTTTTATGAAAGCCTCTAGTTGTGCTCTTGGCTAATCCAGCAGCAGCTTCACTCCTTGATGTATTTCCTATTTCATTGATGTCACGATTCAAGTCTGTTTGGATATCCAGGACAGTTCTGCTTATCATTTATTTTTTTAATAAAATAGATTTGTGAATAGGAATGCAATTTACCAACCTACTCTGCCTGGCCAGAAACAGGTATTAATATCATTAATGAAAAATTCATTACGAGTATTGTTCATTTTAATTAATTATTGATTTATAATTACCCAATTACATTTGTTGAACCAGGGTCAAATTTATGGTCAAATGACCCAGGCGGGGATCGAACCCCGCGTCTAGCGTTCTAGCGTGTTTCAACGTTAAAAGATCAGCCCACTTGGCCCCCTCGGCTATAACACCGACCATTTTTTCTGTGCTTTGCACCTTGCAAAGGGTTTTCACAGGAATCTTTTCTTTCCCACAAAATAGTTGCGTTGCAGAAGCGACACATAACAACTTTTTCGCACAATTTCTACCAAAAGTACGGAAATTCGCGATATTTTCATAAAACCTCAAACTTCGCGTTATTCGCGTAAAAACGTCAAAATTCGCGAATAAATTCGTTTTATCGCGATCGCGAAATTTTCCAGTCCCTAGTCATAGCATATCAACATATATAAATGTCAGTGGTTTGCATCCCATACAGGCACATGCGCTAATTATTAGGTCGGGGAAAAGTTTTTTCGTATTTTATATAAAAATTCAGGTCAGGTTTTTTCAAAGTTTATTTACATTTAATAACAGTACATATGCGCCATTTTGTTCGTAGACTATCTGCCATCTTGTAGGTAGAGACATGATCCCCTTGCTGTAGAAATTTGGGCACTTCTGATCAAATAAACGCAACAAGTAGTTTTGGCAGTCCTCTCTTGATGTTAACACTGCCTAAAAAATTCTGAAGAGACTGAAACAGGTGGAAATCTGAATGTGCAAGATCAGGGCTATATGGCGAATGTATTAACACCTCCCAGCCGAACTCTCTTAATTTTTGCCGAGTGGTTAAAGATGTATGTGGTCTAGCGTTATCGTGATGAAAGACCGTGCACCCTTTCTATTAATCAATTCCGGCCGCTTTCTCTCAACTTCTTGCTTTAATCTCATCAGTTGTTGGCAGTAGAGCTCTGAATCGATGGTTCTGCCCGGCGGTAAAAGCTCATAATGAACAATGCCCTTCCAATCCCACCATAGACACAGCATCACCTTATTGCGAGTTAACCCAGGTGTTGCCACAGTCTGTGAAGCTTGACTGACCTTTGACCTCGACCTTTTTCGCATGTTCTTGTCATAAGTGATCCACTTTTCATCACCAGTTATCAATCTCTTCAAAAACGGTTCGGTTTCATTACGTCTCAATAAACAATCGCAATTGAGTACACGGCTCATTAGGTTTCTTTCAGTGAGCTCGTGTGGCACCCAAATATCGAGCTTACTTGTTGCGTTTTTTTGATCAGAAGTCCCAAAATTTCTACAGCAACGGGATCATGTCTCTACCTACAAGATGGCGGATAGTCTACGAACAAAATGCCACATATGTACTGTAATTAAATGTAAATTAACTTTGAAAAAAAAACACCTGAATTTTCATATAAAATGCGAAGAAACTTTTTCCACAACCTATTAGGTAGGCAATATATGGTAAAACACCATTTCAATCACCACTTCCTTGCAGCGCCTCACGACAGAACCAAGAACTCAAGCAACACCTCTGCGGCACCCTTCCAGGGTGACATAGACCCCCAAGACTCTCAAGAATTGGGGAGCCTCCCGCACAGGATTCCTTAAAAAAAAAAAAATTTAAGCTTGATATTCACATTTAGAAATTCAAAATTTAAGTTCGATCGGAGCCATCGCTAGCACTTCAGTCAATTTCTAATGAGTTTTTTTTTTAAATTCACTATTTTTTATTGTAATATTTTATGCTTGAATATTTTCGAATATTAAAAGGCATCATCAGGAGCAGTGACTCTTGCAATAATCATATTATTAATATATATTAATTAAATTAAAAATATTAAATAAATTAAAAATAAATACAATGGACTTTCACCTGATGAAAGATGACAAGAGAACTTGAGAATAGGATGTGTAAGGGCAAGCAAGTGGTCGGTGCAATAGGAAGAATAGCAAAGAACAAGCGATTGACGATGGATCTGAGAATGGCGGTACACAATGGCATATTGTTACCAACTTTGATGTATGGAAGTGAAGCATGGACAGTGAACGATAGCGAAATGAGTAAAGTATGTACGGTGGAAATGAAGCATTTGAGAAGCATGACAGGAAAAACTCTGAGGGATAGAGTTAGGAATGAATGGGTAAAAAAAGAATGTAATTTGAAAGAGGATGTGAAAGTTAAGGTACAAAAGAATGTGATGAGATGGTTTGGGCATGTGGAAAGAATGAACGATGATAGACTGACAAAGTTTGTATACAAAGAAAGTGTGAAAGGAAAAAGAGGGAAGGGACGACCGAGAAAAGTATGGAGTGATCAGATTGAGGAGATTGTGAAAGAATGGGATATACAAAGTGAGCGTAAAAGAAGAAAATGCATGAAAAAGGTGATGGATATGAATGAATTGAAAGATGTATGTAAGGATAGGAAAAAATGGAGGCAACTCTGCAGAGGCTCTGGCCACCCCTAGCGGAATGGCGACAGAGTTACAGTTACAGTTACAGTACAGACTTTCACAGTGTGAACCACCAAACCCTAAAAAATATATCAAATGAGTTATTTTAAAGGAATGGGAGAAAATATTTATTCTGAAATGTATTTGCCTATACCCTATGCACGCACATGATATTTCAATAGAATTTTACTGTGAATGTGTTATTTATGTTGAGTTTATGTATTGTTTTGCCAGATAAGGTCCCATGTGCACGTGCTGAAGAAGGGCATCTTGGATGAGCAGGCCAAGGCCAGCGAGCTGAAGGAGCTGCTGAAGGACCGAGAGAAGAGCCTGCGCAAGAGCGACCTGGAGATAGACTCTCTCAACTTCAGGAACCACCAGCTTACCAAGAGGGTCACTGTCCTGCAGGATGAACTGGACGACATCCAGGTAAATTCATCCATTAACCTTTTCGCTTCTGAATATTCTGGCTATATATATACCCCCAGTACGAAATACTTTTTCAAGCACATTTTTAAGACATCTGTGAAGTATTTGCACAATCACATGTATTAGTTATTCAAGAACAAAAATTACAAAGGTTTAGCACATTTCACTTTCAAATTATCAAAACTTTCAATTTATCGTAGGGGATTTTAATTGCCAAAATATACTATGGGGATACAAGCAGACTAGTGCGAACGGCGAAGCACTCGAAATATGGTACGAGGCGAAAAAACTAGCTCTTATACACGATGCAAGACTTCCACCATCCTTTAACAGCGGAAGATGGAAAAAAGGCTACAATCCTGACCTTATTTTTGCAAGTAGTAGATTAAGCCACCAATGCTTAAAATCTGTCTGCCCACCTATACCTCACACACAGCACCAACCATTACTGTGTCAAATAACAGCTGCAGTCCTGCCAAAAGAAACCCCTTTCCGAAGAAGATTCAATTTCTCGAAAGCTGACTGGGAGAGCTTTACAAGGAGGCTAGACAATAGTATTCGACAACTAAAGGCCATATCTACTAATTATGAGACCTTCATCAACCTCATAAAGAAAGTATCAAAATCCTGTATACCCAGAGGATGCCGTACAAAATACATACCGGGACTTCCATCAGAGGTTATTGCTCTACTAGACGAGTACACAACTAGCTTTGAAAATGACCCCTTTGCCGACAGCACAATTCAACTTGGCAACTCTCTGTCCGAAGCAGTGTCAACCAATCGCCAAAAAGAATGGATCTCAAAAATGGAAGAAATTGACTTCACCAAGAACAGCCAAAAAGCGTGGAGACTTCTAAAAAAATTAAGTAACGATGACACGGCACCTATCAAACACACCAAAACCACTGCTAATGAAATAGCTCATCAACTTGTTCTGAATGGAACCTTTAAAACGAACAGTATGCACGACATAAATAACAAAAACATAACGAATAATGATGAAACGGACACAAACGACGGCATGCTCTCAAAAACTATCCAAATATCCGAAGAATTAGAAAATTCCATTGCTACAGCCAAAAACGGGAAAGCCGCTGGGCTTGACGACATCTGTGTTGAACAAATAAAACATTTTGGACCTGAAACTAAGAAATGGCTGGTGGGTATGTTCAATTCATGCATGAAAAACAACCACATCCCAAAATTATGGCTAAGAGCTAGAGTCATTGCCATTCCGAAGCCCGGGAAAGATCCAGACAATGCAAAAAGCTACCGACCAATCTCCTTACTTTGCCACCTATTTAAGATATACGAACGCATCTTGTTAAATCGCTTAACCTCAGTAATTGATAATAAGCTCATCACACAACAGGCAGGCTTCAGGCCCGGAAAATCCTGCACAGGACAAATACTTAATCTGACAGAGTACATTGAGGATGGATACCAATCCAATAAAATTACCGGCATAGTTTTTGTGGACCTTACAGCAGCATATGATACTGTGAATCACAGGAAACTGATATCCAAAGTGAAAAACATGACAAACGACCTCAAATTTACAAAAATGATTGCAACATTACTGCAAAATAGAAGATTTTATGTTGAATTCCAGAATACGAAAAGCAGATGGAGGAAACAAAAGAATGGACTGCCTCAAGGAAGCGTTTTGGCCCCTATCCTGTTTAATATATATACGAACGACCAACCACTTCCATCAGGCACACAATCATTTATATATGCGGACGATGTCGGACTGGCAACTCAAAATACATCGTTTGATGAAGTTGACCATACTTTAAAAAAAGGATTGAACCTGTTGTCCAAATACTACAAAGAAAACTACCTTAAACCTAACCCATCAAAAACCCAGGTCTCCTACTTCCATCTAAAGAATAAGTTTGCATCAAGGAAACCAGTAATCAGATGGGAAGACCAAGTGCTGCCTCCCAGCGATAACCCCAAATACCTGGGAGTTACCCTTGACCGGTCGCTCACATATAGAGCCCACTGCAACAACACAAAAATGAAAGTGGCTACCCGTAATAATCTACTCCGGAAGCTCGTGGGCACCAACTGGGGTGCGCAGCCACAAGTAATACGTGTAACTGCAATGGCTTTGTGTTTCTCAGCCGGAGAGTACGCAGCCCCTGTATGGGAACGCTCCGCACATGCGAAGCAAGTTGATGTCGCGCTGAATGATACCTGCCGTATTGTATCAGGATGCCTCAAACCAACGCCCACGGGGAAGTTATATCCTCTTGCAGGCATAGCCCCACCCCACATCAGACGCAAAGTGGCTTCGAGAGTCGAGAGGCAGAAGGCTCTAACGTGCACACAGCACTGCATTTACGGAAGTGGCTTTTCATCACTGCAGCGCCTGAAGTCGAGACACAGCTTCCTTAGTTCCGTGCAGCCCTTGTCTTTGGATCCAGTGGCGGAGAGATTACAAATGTGGAAGGAGGAATGCCCGGAGAGCTTTGTGCAGCCTTCAGAGAGCCTACCCCCAGGAAAGAACCTCGAGTGGCCCGTATGGAGATCCATAAACAGATTGAGGACCAATGTTGGAAGAGCCCGGGCCAGCATGCTGACCTGGGGATTTCTGGGACGGGAGGACTCTACACTATGTGAGTGTGGAGCTCAGCAAACAATGGAGCACCTGCGGTGTTGTCCCTCCTGTCCGACAAGCTGCTCCATGGATGATCTCTTTGCGGGAAACCAAAGAGCTGTAGACATTGCTCGTTACTGGGCCAATACGGTGTGAAGCTGACACGAAGAAGAAGCACATTTCACTTGCAGACTTTTGAATTCTTTGACACAGATATCACGGAAAGGTTCAAAATTGGATGACGTCTATGATTGACAGCCGCGCTGTATGCAAGTTTACACTTGACGCCCATGCGTGTCACCTGCAGTTAAAGAGGCGTCACTTACCCAATATATTCATGTGCCATGGAAAAAGTAGTTCTGTCTCAATCCTAAGATAGGCTTGCAGCAATGTTCATCAATCTTTATTGCTATTCCTCTCTATCTATGGCAATTCTTTTGAGTTCGTCATTGATGGAACATACGATATCTACCAATATATATTTTAGGAACTTTCGGCGTGATTGTCTGCGGGCGTTTGTCCCCTAGAATCTCACATACAACAGATTTTTGTAGTATACAGCATGTATATTTATAGCGTGCCCTATACATCTTGCACAGCTTTGAAAATGTATTTTATGAAAGAAATAAATAAAATAAATAAAAAATAAAATTAACCATTATGTGTTCTGAGAGATGTCTGGAGTCCATATTATGAGAGAAACAATCACTTTTCCCCTTTTATGTGGTTTTTTAGTCTATTCCTGGGTCTTTGATTTGCACTTTTTTACACTTTAGGCACTTTCTACTCTATGGTCGCTTTTTCCCCATTTCCTGTTCCCTATTTCCAGTTTCCCCATAACCCGGTCGCAATTTGTCATAAAGCGTCATTTTCCCCTTGTGGTCACATGTCAGTTGATTTTACCTTCGAAAATTTGAGTGAATTGACAATATTCCTGGGCAAAAACATTTAAAAGAGTGTTATTTTACCATCTTGTGTCCTTGTGAACAATTAAAAACTAAAACAGGTGATATTGTGGTGGTTAAAAGTTCGCATACATATTTTTGTTGGTTATGCCACGCTGTCATATTTACGAAAAACGTTTTTCGTTATTTTAACGGAGTTTTTACTTTATATAACATCAAAATCAATGTTATGAGTTGTGATAACAATAAAGGGCAACCTCTCGCCGAAATCTCACAGGATTCAGGTGATGCGTCACTAAAACGCGGATATGACACTTCGGAATCAGGTTCACCGCCGCGGCGTCAGAAACGGCTGAGGGTTGTCTTGGACCCAAGGATAGATTATCTGGTTTCCCACATCGTGATGCTGACGAACGCAGTTTTCGGTGACTGGCCCGCCAGTTCTATGGGAAATCTCGTTGAATCGGCGGCAGGAAACTCTTCCAGCAACTTCCTCTAACAACCTTCGGGACTGGAAGAGAATGAGGAGGCCCAGGAAGAGCTACTGCTGAGCTTCCAGGAAGCCGCCACAACGGTGGAAGAACCAGCTCACCCCAAGGCCAAGAGCAACAGGGTCGAAGCGCTCCAAAAGCTCCAGCACTTCGACAGTGAAAACTGGGCCGGAGTAAGGTACGCCGAGGTACAGAAAAAGTACCTGGCAGAACCGGCGTTCGTCGACCTGGCAGTGAACGATGAACTTCGCCAGTGCGACGTAAGCTCCCCTATTCAGGCGAGCGGTCGTTTGCAGCCATGTCCCACGCCCTCCTCATCCAGAAAGAGGAGTTCCAGTCTGGGCTTCAGACCTTGGTCAACTGGGGAGCCCGGAGCGACACGACCTTGGCGAGGAAAGCCCTTTTCGAAAAGGTCAAAACGCTGTTCGCTCTGGACTCGCCATACCAGAAAGTCTCGGAAGACATCCTCCAGACGGTATGGGGGAGGCGGACAGAGGCCCTCCAGTTCCGCAGGAAAACTGTGCTAGGGCATGTTAAGGAAGAGCATGTGAGAGGGGTTAAACAAATTCCCGCCGAGTACCGAACACTTGTTTGGCAAAGACTGTCTCACGTCTTTTTTCTCTAGAGTGGGGACCACCGACAAATTGTCAGTGAAGACCCAGTGCCCTCAACCCAGCACCTCATCGAAACCGCACGTTCCAGTACAGAAAAGGAATCAGTTTTTTAGAGGGCAGCAACGACCCACTGCGGAAAGCAATCGAGGCCTTAGAGACGCTCCAAATTTCTCTTCAAGAGGAAAAAGGGCAGGGAATAACACACGGTCAGGAAATCTCAAAGGAGACAGAAGGAGGCATCCACGAAAATGACAAGAAACCATTTCGCGGAGGATGCTTGAAGTCCTCCCTACAGGTTTGGACGTCACTCGGAGCACCAAACCACATCCTGAAGATGATAATCGGAGTAAGAATACCTTTCATCTCAATTCCCCCTCTGATATTACCACACAAAAAGACCTTAATGCTATACCAGACGAGTCCTTCACCCGAAATGGACTCTCAAATAAAGGAAATGACCGAATTCGGCGTTATAGAGGCCGCGGAGTCATCTCCCAGCTTCTTATCAAAAATGTTCCTAACACCCAAATCGGACCGTTCCTCGAGAATGATTTTCAACCTGAAATCGTTAAACTTCTTCCTGGACCCGGTTCCGTTCAAACTCATAGCCACTACAAAGTGCCAGAGTTTCTGCAGCCAAACAATTGGTTGTCGAAAATAGACCTATCGCAAGCCTTCTTTCATCTCCCAAGTGCACAGAAACATTGGAGATTTTTGCGACTGGTCTATCGAGGAGAATTACTTCAGATGACAAGTCTGCCCTTTGGCCTTTCATCTGCCCCCAGAATGTTTGCAACCCTTACAAATTGGGTAGCCCAACTACTGAGGCGACGAGGTATTCGGACAATTGTTTATCTCGACGACTTCCTCCTTGCGAACCAATCCAAGGACGATCTTTGTCGGCAATCGCATCTAGCAGTAGATATCCTACAATCTCTGGGGTGGTATGTAAATCTCCAGAAGTCAGTGCTCTTCCCCACTCAACAATTAGAGTACTTGGGAATCGTTTGGGACACGCACAACAATTGCAAATTCCTTTCTTACCGGAAGCAAGAGGCATTGTGCCACTCACTTCGAGCAATACTGACTTCTCGAAAATGGTCCTTAAAACTGGCGGAAAGTCTCCTAGGAAGACTAAACTTTGCCAGCTTCATGGTCGCCTCCACTGCAGACAATTGCAGATAGCGAGCAGGCCACTGAAGCACCTGTCACCAAGTAGGTCTTTCTTACCGGAAGCAAGAGGCATTGTGCCACTCACTTCGAGCAATACTGACTTCTCGAAAATGGTCCTTAAAACTGGCGGAAAGTCTCCTAGGAAGACTAAACTTTGCCAGCTTCATGGTCGCCTCCACTGCAGACAATTGCAGATAGCGAGCAGGCCACTGAAGCACCTGTCACCAAGTAGGTCTTTCTTACCGGAAGCAAGAGGCATTGTGCCACTCACTTCGAGCAATACTGACTTCTCGAAAATGGTCCTTAAAATTGGCGGAAAGTCTCCTAGGAAGACTAAACTTTGCCAGCTTCATGGTCGCCTCCACTGCAGACAATTGCAGATAGCGAGCAGGCCACTGAAGCACCTGTCACCAAGAGGGTCCATACAAATGACCGAGGACAGCTTACAAGAAATAGAGTGGTGGATAGGGAATGCGAACGAATCAAGTTCCATCCACAGGGAAACCTTCGGACATTTCTTGACAACAGATGCGTCAGACTTAGCTTGGGGAGCAACTCTGGACGACTTGATGCTGTCAGGACAGTGGACCGTTCAACAAAAGAAGTAGCACTCCAACGGAAAAGAGTTGTTCGCTGTTTTTGCAACCCTGCAACGCACAGCGCACGACCTTTCCGACTCCGAAATTCTGGTACAATCAGACAACAAGACAGTAGTCGCCTACATCCGCAAGGAAGGGGGCACCAGATCCAAAACACTCCTAAATCTTACCCGAGATCTGTTGACTCTGGCAGACCAATGGGAAATCTCGCTAACAGCGCAGTACCTACCGGGAAGATACGGAGACGCGGATCACCTATCAAGAGGAAGATCCCCTCCAGAGTGGCATCTCTTACCAACAGCAACGAAGGCCATTTTCAATCATTTCGGAGTACCAGATATAGACCTGTTCGCATTCACCATGGCACACATGAGTTCAACTTATGTGTCCAGAGACTCCACAGACTCATGCGCAATCTTTCAAAACGCCTTCAGTCGGCACTGGCTCTACAATGTGGGTCGGATATTTCCTCCGCCAAACCTTATACCGAGGATCCTGAGGCACCTAAACGGGGCGACCGGAACTTACCTACTCGTGGTCCCGAGGTGGCAGAGGGTCTTCTGGCGACCAGACTTAATTCGTCGATCACTCGTACCTCCGATGCAAATACCGAACCTGGTGTCAGTACTAATCAACACATCAACAGGCAATCCACCACCGAGGATTCAGGATCTGGAAATGGAAGTGTGGAAAATTGGGACTGGGGACAGTATCTTAAATTCCTGGAACGCGGAAGAGAAAAGACTGTTCCTGTCAGGATGGCGAGCTTCCCCACTCAACACATATAAACCTGCTTGGCAAAGATGGTGCCGCTGGATACTGGCGAATAATACCCATCCCAACACACCATCTCCTAATCAATTGGCAAGGTATCTAGCGCATCTGTTCATTAACGAAAAACTATCATACAGGACTATGCTGGTACACAAGTCAGCCATCGTAACCTTCTGCAACGCAATGATGGAAAAGAATCTCAGCTCAGATTTCCTAGTGAAATTAAATTTAAAAACATTAAAAGCACTAGCAATGGTAAAGATCAACCCTCCTAAGTCCCCTGTGTGGAATCGGCAGATAGTGAGAGACTGGCTAGTCAGGAACACTCCTCGATCAGATTCTCTCTATGAAGTTGCGTGTAGAACGGAAATCTTACTTCTGTTATCTTCAGGAAGAAGAGTACACGATCTGACCTTGCTAAATATCACAGAAGGAAACATTCTTTTCCCCTTTTATTTTCCTCTTTTCTTTCTTCAAGTTCTTTGTCCTTTCCTAGCTGATGCGAGTGAAAACCTAAACTAGAAGCAGATATTAACACCAACATATTGTTAATTTATGTTGTATTAAGTAGCAGTAGGGAAGGATGTTTTTTTTCAGAAGGTGAACATTAAAATTCCAAGGGAAAAATGAAATATTGTTAAGAAAATAGGTCCTGTAGCGCGGCGCGAGGCCTCGCGAATACTTTCTCGCTCGCACACTGACCTTCCCGTTCTCGCAAGGATCCTGGTGGTGCCGGGAGCGCACGGAACATCACGGCGGGACGCGAACTTCAACTTACGCTCCGCCCCGCCAGGGCGGCAAGGAGGGGATGGTCAGCAAGGGTATAAAAAGCCATTACGGGCCCATATCCAGCAGTATTCATCGGGAGAGCTCCCAATAATTACCTTTTGCTGTGTACGCTATGTGAGTGGACCACTCTAGGTATTAAAAGGAATTCTCTTGATGACAAGATAGATAACTGTGTACGCTACTGAGTGGACCTTTTACTGATACTCGTAATAACTGTGTACGCTACTGAGTGGACCTTTTACTAATACTCGTAATAACTGTGTACGCCGTGTGTGCGGACCTTTTTTACTGTATACATATTCATTGTCTATACTTGCCAAAACAATTGTATAGTGTTGCGCATAATAAATTGTTAAAACTTTATGTGACACTCTGTTTATTCGAACCCACGTTACCCACTGTGCTATAGTCCTTTTTTGCAATACGTGGCTTTGAAAATCGTGATGTAAAATATCTTGTGTTAGTGTCGAAATGAATGTATAATAAAAACATATTTTATTGACAGAAATTAAACATTTATAATGGTTAATATTTCAAAAAACATAATATGTACATTAATTAATTATTTTTGATTATCTTATCTAATTTTATTAAAAAAAAAAAATTTATTTCCATAAACATGCAAACTTGCCACCAATAAAATTGAAAGATTCCTTGCTTATTTCGAGCGAAAATCACATCCTCCCTTTTGACAGTTTGATTGTAAAGTCGCAACTCGGTGATGGACCAGCTTATTATGATGTACGAGGGTATATTGAAAAGTTTCCCGAATGGGCAAGAAAACGCAGTAATTGAACAGGTTTTTGTTTTTATTCAACATATTCTCCTTGTAGGGTGATACACTTTTGCAAGCGGTGCTCGAACTTTTGTAAACCCTGAGAAAAATATGATTTCGGGAACTCTGCAAAATAAGCATTCGTGGCGGCGATGGCCTCCTCATTTGACGTGAAGCGCTTGCCCCCGAGCCAAGTCTTTATGTTTGGAAACAAAAAGAAGTCGGACGGGGCCAGGTCTGGAGAGTAGGGGGGATGCAGCACTATCTCGTAGCCCAATTCAACCAATTTGACTGTGGTGATTCGGGATGAATGGGCCGGCGCATTGTCTTGGTGGAAGAGCACTTTTTTCCGCTGCAAACGAGGCCGTTTCTCCTTCAATACGCCGTTGAATTGTTCCAATAAATAGCTGTAGTATTGCCCCGTAATCGTTCTTCCCGTCAGCAAAAAGTCGATGTGGATCACACCTTGCGAATCCCAAAAAAACAGTGGCCATGACCTTTCCGGCCGATGGGACAGTCTTTGCCTTCTTCGGACCAGATTCGCTTGGAAAAGTCCACTGTTTCGACTGCTGCTTGGTCTCTGGTGTGTAGTGGTGGATCCATGTTTCGTCCACGGTCACGAATCGGCGAAAAAAATCCATTGGATTACGCTTCAAACGGGCCAAACACTCTTTCGAAGTGTTCACACGATTTTGCTTATTGTTCACAGTCAATAAACGCGGCACCCATCGCGCCGACAGCTTCCTCATGCCCAAATGTTCGTGCCTAATATTTTGCACATGTTCATATGAGATGCCCGTGGTCTCTACTACTCGACGATCGGCTAACACGAGATCATGGACTTTGTCAACCATTTCCTGATTTGTAGCTGTTTTTGGACGTCCACTGCGTGGTTCATCCTTGGTGCTCGTACGGCCACGTTTGAAATCGCTCACCCAGAAACTGATAGTCGAAAATGAAGGTGTGGAGGTGCCATCAACTTTCTGCAAAATATCTCGTATCTCCGTCGCCGTTTTCCCATCCATCCAGAAATGTTTGATGACTGCACGAAATTTGTGTTTATCCATTTTTTGCAAAAGTGCCTGACTTGCTTCACAAAACTGACTTAGTAAACAAGAACTGTACGACGTATCTGTCTGAAAATTTGACAGCTAACCTAAAATAAGTTCACCTTGTCAACCATCATAACAATTTTGCGATACGCGTGCCATCTCTTGCCCATTCCGGAAACTTTTCAATCTTCCCTTGTATTTTGCGCGACTCATTGCTGATAAGGGTTCCCCCCCTCCTCCGCACATTCCGACTGCTCTCCTCTGCTTCCATAGTTTGTCGTAAACACAACTCGGTAGATCGGCCAGGAATCGTCTGTTGGGTGTTTCCGGCCGGTATCGGCAGCTTCATTTTACACGTGGAAGGAAGGTCATACATGTGTTATATAAGATTATACATGTGTTGTCTGCATGGTTGCAGGCTCGCCGGCGTACATATCCCCAGACGTGCTGATGGGCAAGCCGTACCTGGGCAAGCCCTCGGACATGTGGGCGCTGGGCGTGGTGCTGTACACCATGCTGTACGGACAGTTCCCCTTCTGCGACACCAGCATCACCGAGCTCTTCAACCCACCGCCAACTACAATATACCCCCGTGAGTATTGTGAAGAGGAATGCAATTCTAATCTAATCTAAGTTGCAAAGATATGTTACATTGGAGGTTCACATTACATGCATTTTCACAATCAGACACCTACTGACAAGTTCGCGCTTGCACATGCCGCATGTGAGTGAACCTACAACACAAAAACCAATTCACCAACCTATTTTGCCTGGTCAGAAACAAGAATTAACATTAACAATTAATAATTACCCAACGACATCTGTTTAACCAGATATCGAATATACCGTCAATAGGACATGATGGGATTCAAACTGGCGCTTGTTTCAATAATGCTATTGGAGTGCCGCTTGAGGTGTGATTCCATATATGATACACTAGGATTACTTTTGTACATTACATATATTTTTGATTTTCTATGATGGAGAGGAGTTGTGATCCGTGGGTGGCCAACACCAGGAACACCACCGTGATGAGATGCTTGTTCTGTTGCAGGGATGGGAACACGGTGCAGGAGTCTGCTGGGACTGTTTTCCTCATACAACGTTTGCTGGTGAAGGATCCTAAACACAGGCTGCTGGCTGAACAAGTATGCATATCATTTTCTTACCTGTTTCTCTGATATCAAATCAAATTCTTAAGGTTGTTATAAAGTATCCCCTGCTTTCAGGTATTAGAGGGACTCTCTGTTTTCATCAGCGAATATGCAGTACCATATGGCCCTGTAGAAGACTTACAAGTGGTGCCCAATATCCCTATTGAAGAATTAAATCAGAGCAATGACAGGAAAGAGAGCAGGAAGAAGAATGGAGAAAAAACTAGTTGCAATGGCAAGTCATGGAGGGGCTGCTCTACCAGGATAGCACCCAATAAGTCAGTGAACCTGAGCAAAGACTTCAGACTGGTCGGCATCAACCAATCACCCAACAGGAATACTAACCAGCCAAGCAGGGTGAGAGCTGATGGGCGGGTGATGGAAATCTCTGCAAGCAATCTTGTTGGAATTGATGTAAGTATTTTGTCTTCATGTTCATCCCTTCAAGCTCTTTGTAATGTTAGCCGACACATTCTGGCTTGTTATTTCAGGAAGAATGATGATGATGAGTTGATAATTTCTTTATGGCGCCGTTTTGTGATATAGTCACTCCAAGGCGTTTTTATGCACCTCACTCTGTACTTTCTACTAATCCTGTTAATCTAATCTAATCTAAGCTGCAAGGATATATACCATTTAAGATTTAACAAGCAGACATGTATAATTTCGCGCTAACACATGCCGCATGTGGACCTACAAATAAATATCTCATTCATGATTAGGAGGGCCCTTGAGGTGTGACATACACAAAAACGGCGCTCTTTTGTCATGTATTAATTTTTAATTAAATAAATTACCCTCATATATATATACATTATAAGAACCCATCTCAAATGAACATAAGCCCTGCAACTCTTGCCGTCCTTCCCTGAGACAGGGGTGACATTAGCAAAGTGAACCATTTTTTCACAGTATGGGTGGTCAGCCGCATACCAACCTATAAGTCAAGGAACATACATGACAAATTACATTTTTAAAATCACTAAATCAATCAGACATATTATTACGTATATCTCTGCTATTTTACTGGGCGACCATTGTTATGATACTATCTATGATCTCAACTTTTCAAACTACTTGATTTTTTGAGAGTCAAAGAAATTTAAATTCAAATAATATAAAAGAAACAGTATAATGGTACCAATAATCTTTTTTATAGTTTCAATTTAAAGTAGAATCTTGCTACAATGACTCATGGACACAGTGCCATGTTCTGGCTGCAAAAAATGCAACTAAGCTTTCACTGCGCCAAATAAAGGCAATTAGAAAGTGTCTTCCGTCAGATGCGGTTAAGACCCTGGTGAGTGCGTTTGTGATGTCTCGGATTGATTATTGCTCAACGCTTTATAGTGGTCAGCCAAAGAAGCATTTCAACCGCTTTCAATCTGTGTTGAATTCAGCAGCAAGGCTTATATTCGGGATATCCAAATTCGCTCACATCACTCCGCTGTTAAAAAAACTACATTGGCTTCGTTTCCCGGAGAGGGTGGTCTACCGTGTTTGTCTGATGGTATATAAAGCCATCAATGGCTTGGCTCCACCTTATCTGACTGACATGATTTCGCCTGTTGAGATGGGTGTGAGGAGGCAGACACTCAGATCCGCGAGCGATGGTGCAATCAATTTGGTTCAGCCGCACCGTCAGATCCGTACAAATTTTGGAGACCGTGCTTTCCGTGTTGCGGGTCCGGTGGAGTGGAACAGACTGCCACCCGGAGTGAAGAACTCCGAATCTATGGGTATATTTTGCGGAGCTCTCAAGACGCACCTTTTCAAAAAGTCTTATCCGTGATCGGAGAGGGCCCTTGAGGTGTGACACACACAAAAACGGCGCTCTCTTATCATGTGTAATTTAAAATAAATAAGCCTGACATATATATATATATATAGTGTAACTTCTTGCCGCGTTAGCCCCGAAGAGCGTCTCATGTAGCGAGTGGAACCTATTTATTTTTATAGGTAAGGCAGGTGGTCTTACACCAACCACTTCAGTTGAAGTGCGGGTTTCACAGCTCCTGGGGGGGGAGCTGGTACTCAATTATTGTGAAGGCTAAGTAAACCTTGCCAGTATTTTATGTTGGGTTTGATATAAACATCGAAATGGGAAATCATTTCTGACACCCTCGGTGGGATGCGAACCCGAGCTCACGGCGATTAGTGGATTCTAGTCGAAGTATTTGGGGTGTATTTCCACAGCATTGCTTTATATAAAGCTTGAAAGCAATTCTGAGTGGGAAAGAGTTGAGTTTTCTTTGTTTGCTATTTAAAGCAAAGCCCTAGAAGCACCAAGTCATTATTCCCATCAGCTTTATTTGTGTAAAAAATTCATCATCTCTGTGTTTGGTTTCAGGATGTGGGGATTTTGTGTGTGCCTCCCTCTGAGATGATACTACTGAATCTGCAAGGAAATCTCCCGCCCAATTGCGCTCCTGGGATCATTCCCTTCTCATCCATGATCGGGGAGCTGGGCAGCGACGTCCAGCCAGCTCCATCTGGCAACTCAGGGCAGATCTCAGTGCAGAGAATAGGGCGGGATGCCCGACTACTCACACAGAGCGAGCTGTCCCGTTACCAACACATGTACACCCCCAGTGTGTCCGTGTCTCCTGTAGTACCCGCACCAACTAGTGAAGCCACCGCAGACCCGCCACCTCATCAAAACATCGTTCCAACGGGGAGCCAAAGCACCCCAAGCAACAATAGCTCAACTGTAAATGCATCTGGCGCCTCAAGATCTTCATCTCACCGAGACAGCTCGCCGGGAGATCCTGCCTCAAGAAGGGAAAGATCACCAGCCAGCCAACGGAGGTCTTCCCACGCATCGCCCCGGCTGAGCATCCATCGCTCCCCTGCTAATGTAGTGTCTGTGAGTGCACGCAATAGAACTACCATTTCAGTTGCTCCGCCCAACTACATGAATAACTCCGAGATGTTCTTGGATGCCAATCCCCAGTTTTCTGACACCCTTCTTCCCATGAGAAACTTGAATTGCCTGCGCTCCAGCAGTGGGGTGAGGTTTGTGCGCACCAACAACGTGCAGCTGTCCCGCTCCAGGAGCACGAGCGCCATGAGGGCGCTGTACGCTAATCCTGGCAGAGACCGGCCCGCAGTGTCTGTGGTGTGCATCCACTCCCAGGATGTGTTCCATAATTCCCCTCGGCCGAGCCCTCAGCTCATGAATGGGGAATCCAACATAAGAACGGTTGAAAATGAGAACGCCAGAAGCTGGCAGTCTTCTCAGTACAGAGGAAGGCATTCCCAGCCCACAGACGAGCCTTCTGATAACAATAACTACTTCCATGCTCCTAACAGTAATAACTGAACCACCCTGACGGCTGGATTGTATTAATAATTGTTTTACATTGCTTTTATGTGGTGAACCCTCATGTTTAGTTTATACAATTGACAATAACAATGCTCTAAGTGTAGAAGCATAATGAAGTTTATGGTTTTCTTTTTGTTTTGTTTGAGAAAATGGCGCCACATCCTGAAATTTAATAACATAATATGGAGAGTTAAAATTTTGAACATTTTTTGGAAAATGTTCAAAATTTTAATAAGCCCGCTCGCAGGCAAACGTCACATCCCACAGGCCTATGTAACTAGTATATTTAGCAACCAATAACAAATTATTAGTTAGTCCTTGCCCTAGAGACCGGGCTGTGTGCAACAACATTTTTTTCTAAGTAACTTCTGTAATGTTGTTTTGCTTCTTAATTTGACATCACAAAGTTCATGGGTATAAGTAAAATCACTTTTTTGAATATCATGTATTGAGGCTGGATGTTAATGTTAATTCAAATCTGAAAATTCACTTTTAGGTGTTTTAATTTGGAAAGGTAATGCCAGAAATTATATGTCGTGTATTCTAATTTTGAAAAATTTTGGTGTTGAGTGTGATAAAATATGTGCCAAAAATGAAATCTATGTGTAAATAGTATCCGGATGTTAATTTGGAAATTGTTTAGTAATTATATAGTGCAGCTGTTACTAAACCAAATGGCTTGGGATGATTCTGACCATCCTTACTGTGAAGAGTGGTTCACTTTTGCCAATATCTCCTCTGTTTCAGGGAAAGGAGGTAAGAGTTGAAGGCTTGTGTTCATTTTAGTATCGGGATTTCTTTGTATCTTACACATTCTTGATTATGTATGTTGACACTGAGGTTCTCCAGAGTGAATATATTATTGCTACTAGGGTCATAAATTGTGCATGTTTTGTGCAAAATATATACTACCGTTGTGGGGCTATCAATACTATGAACAAGTGAGCAAGTGCATTTCTTCCAACTAGAAAGGTTAACTACTTGACATTTCAATAAGTTTACGGAGGTCCGGAAATAAATTGATGTGATTTTAAAGTTGAAGTGTGCATGTATGCATGACCATCTGCATCCTGCATCCTGAAGAAAACAGTTTAACAGCTCTCCTGAATATTTTACGTTTTGTTGGTTGGTCCTTTCTTCCTGTTCTATCATATGTACTCTTGTTTGTCATATCTGACTTGCTTTTTACAAAAAGTTGCATGAAAATAAGATGAATAAGTTGGGGTCTATGACTTTATGTAAAACCTCGGTTAGTCTTCAGCTCATGTAGAGCTAAACTGTGTAGATCTTGACGAGATAGCAGCAGTCCCCCGTTCCTAGACAGTTGTTTTGCCTTTCCTTCCGTTTCTTTTACTTTTACAGTCTATACTGCAGCTAGAAGGGGCCAATCCGCGTCTGCCTCTATCGCGTGGTCAATGTCACATACTGCATTGAAAATTTTGTGTCAACTAAAAAATATTTTTAAAGTTGACACAGATGGCAGCGTTTTTAAATTAGGGAAAATCGTCTTACTTTTTCAACCACATATGTTAAAGTATACATGTTTTCAATAAAAATGTAAAAGTTTGAACCATTTGACAACTATCTCTCAAAATCCTCATACATTTCAGATGTGCTATAGATAATTTGGATATTTCACAAGAAAGTAATGTGTGTTTTACTGTAAATTGAATAACTTTTGCAATTTTACATTGATTTACATATTTCTTTTAACATTTTACAGATAGAGAATTAACAAAAACAACTATTTAAGGCAATTAATAAAGATATCAGTCGTAACTGAACAAAAAAACGTAAAAGTAAAATTATATAAAAAAAGTTTAACATCTTTGTTTTCCCGCGCAAATGCCATGTATCGCCTTCTTGCATCGGGTGCATATATGTAAGGTTGGAACGCTTTATTCCGGTCTTCCTACTACTGCAGATTGCACATTGCCGTAAATTACGTCCAAGCAGTTTCTCCAAAGTAAATTTTCAGCTCAAAGTTGACGTTTCATTTTTAACATTTTTGAATGTCATCCATTCTTCTTCAATTTGTCCAATAATCGCTGATTTAAATTGCCTGGGCATTATTTTTGCAGTGGTGGTTGATGTGTCAAGAATATAGAAATTCAACACCAGTCGTCCAAATATGTTAAACCTCACCTTATTCTGGAATTTGCAAGTTCTATGCTCGCCCAAATATGCATACAACATTTTATCGGATTCATCTACTCCTCTCATGTATTTAGTGTAATCGTGAATCATGCTTGATTTTTCTTTTGTATATTCAAAAGAGCCTTTTGGCTTTCTTGGCTTCTGCAGGAATTTCTTTCCTATTGCGACAGATTGTTCCCGGAAGGTAGGTTTCTTTGTAAAAGTGATTTAGCTGAATGTAAACTGGTATAAATATTATCCGTTAACCAGTGAAATCCTTTATTTAGGTAATTCCCCACTGACTTTTCAAGACCGTCTTTTTTTATAGATTCCCTGTCCCTGTATAATAATCAACTACGAAGAATTGCAAACAATGAATATAACGTAACGAGTATAAAGTTTTATCAACTGTGACTACAAACGTCAATAGAAAACATAAAAAACAATCATTTTTACTCATGAAATAAGTAAATTGTCATAGAAGGTGTGATAATCGAGTGGAATCAGACACTTCAAATTTTGAAGATTATCATGTTTTCTTTTCGTGATAGGTAGTGGCTTAATATATAATTTTGAAATTATGATGGCATGGGTGGAAGTTACCTGACGAGTCAACCAATGAGTTCCAGGCTTCATCAAAGCAGAGCTTATATTGAATCCCATTGAATGTATATCTCGGAGCTTTGAAATCTACAGCAAGTGGATCACCTGTTTTACAATCTGGCTTTATAGATTTCAGATAACTAATAAAGGAAAATGTGGTATTGACTGCACTGCCCACTGTGACCATCTGAATGTCCCCATATAAACACCTTGTTTTATCTTCTTCCTTCTCTTTCTAGCATGATCTCTTGCTTTAAGACCCCATAGAGCGAATAAGGCCAAAACGGTGTGCTGGGTTTAAAATGCCCATTATGTTTACTTTATTTTAAAAATCTGTTACTGTCAGAATAAAATAAAGAAATGTATAATTTACAGATTGACCGTTTCCAAAAATAATAGAAGTTATTTGAATTCTGTCAAAATAAACACAAACTTATGAAATATTACGAAATAATGCTATCTGGGTTCAATGAATAACTTGAATTTGTTGAATAAAACTACACAAAAAATATATACAAATGATAAGTTTATTAATCAAACTCAAAATTGATCGCATTTTTTTTTCGTGATAATGCATGTATAAAGGGTGTTTTTTTTAGAGGTATAGAACTTTAAGTTGGCAACACTGTTGTAACTGGCGGCCATTTTGTCAGCTGTCAAGTGATTTGTGTTTAGTTTAGTTTGGCATTTCAACATGAATAGACAACTCGTGCAACAATTGAAGCCACACGATCACCTAGCAAGGCGTAGATTCGGTGAATGGGTCCAAAACAAGATTGCCGTTGATCCCGATTTTCATAAGAGAATTTTGTTTAGCGATGAAGCTCACTTTTGGTTGAATGGCAACGTCAATAAACAAAACTGCCGTATTTGGAGTGAAGATAATCCTCAAGTGTATGTTGAGACACCGTTACATCCAGAAAACTGACTGTTTGGTATGCTTTATGGGCTGGTGGAATCATTGGTCCGCACTTCTTTAAAAAAGATGCTGGCCAGAACGTTACAGTCAATGGTGACCGCTATAGAGCCATGATTACTGACTTTTTCGTTCCTCAATTGAACAACCATGATGTGCAGGAGCTGTGGTTTCAACAAGACGGCGCAACATGTCACACAGCTCGTGCCACAATTGATTTACTGAACGAAACGTTTGGTAACCGCATAACTTCATGTTCCGGACCCGTGAATTGGCCTCCAAGATCGTGTGATTTAACACCGCTAGATTATTTTCTGTGGACATATGTGAAGTCGCTAGCCTACGCCGATAAGCCCGAAACGATGGACCACTTGGAGGACAACATTCGCCGCGTTATTGCCGATATACGGCCATAAATGTTGGAAAAAGTTATTGAAAATTGGACCTCCAGATTAGATTACGTCCGAGCCAGCCGTGGCGGTCATATGCCAGAAATCATATTTAAATTATAATGCCAAAAGATTATCTTTCGAATAAAGTCAATTTCATGTCAATTTTAACAATTCATCCTTGTTTTATTCCATTTCAAAGTTCTATACCTCTAAAAAAAACACCCTTTATTTTACAAAATGAAATAAAAAAACAGCTTCGAAAATTTCATACAATTTTGTTAGGCGAAAAGCTACAGAATAAAAGCTGCTGTTTATTTCGTTTCACCGCCATTACAGCTTGAGATGCAGAGCTGAGAGCACATCCTATTGTCTAAGATATTTCCGACGCGCAAGCTTACGCATACAACACCCGATTTTGACGTGGGTGTGTGAATCCACTGGCTCACGCACCAGGGTCGCAATCTTTAACTTAATGGTTTTTTTTGTTGATATAAAAAAAATATATCAATAGTTTTGAAGTTGGACCATTCTTTTTTATAAATAGTTTTGTGAATTAAAATTGTCTTCACCAACCAAATTTGTCTGGCTAGAAAATAACGCGGCAAGAAGCTACACCATATGTGTATCTTAGTTAAGTTGAGTTGATTATATGTTTGTGTTCCTTAACTTGTAGGTTGGCATGTGGCTGACCACCCATGCTGTAAAAAATGTTTTTACTTGCCAATGTCACCACTATTTCAAAGTAAAAAAAAAATGTATGTAGGTACACATGCAACATGTGTAAGCGTGAATTTAGATGTGCCTGCATATTATAGGCGTGCATTAAATATGAATAAGCCTTGAATGTCAATACGTCTTTGTAACAAAGATCGAATAAGCTATATTGAAAACTACCAAAGTCCGTCGATATTGAAAATGAGGCAACTCTGCAGAGGCTCTGGCCACCCTTAGCGGAATGGTGACAGAGTTACAGTTACAGTCTGTAATAATCTATAATCGAAGTTGCAAATCTAAATTAACAATCAAAACTCGTATCAAATGCATGCCCACAAACACGTGTTAGTTCGCGCTTACAAATGCTGAATGTGTACTTACAAATAAAATCCAAACCTCAAATGAACATAAGCCCCACAACTTTTGCCGACCTTCCCTGAAACAGGGGTAACATTGGCAAAGTGAACCATTTTTTACAGTATGGGTGGTCAGCCTCATACCAACCTATAAGTCAAGGAATATGAATAAAAAATTACATTTAAATATATAAAAGAACAAAAACTTACAAAGAAATCTATACAAAAAAAGTCAGAAATTTCCTATGCAAAAAATGTAGCAAATTAATACACCAACATTAGAAATCTACCGTTAAATCTACTTAATTATCTTAATTAACGTTATCTACTATTAAAAAAACCGCTAGATGTCTATATTGTCTTTTAACATTTTCCATACATTTTAAAACATTTTTATACATTTCAATACAAAACAAAAAGAGGTCTAAAAAATTGAGGAAGCTTTTTAATATTTTTTCAGAAATTATTATTACTTCTACTAAAAACTACTGTTTTACGAAAAAAAAAATTTTTTTTTGTAAATATTGAAAGAAGTTACATGATATTATAAGTGTCTTGGAACTGCTTCTCAAACACATACGCGAATCGTACTGTTTTGCAGCATATATACAAAATTTGATTTGCCTTACACCGGGAATGTATTTCATCTGCTGCGATGGCAATAATTTTGAAAATCGAAACTCCAAGCGAATGACGACGGCCTGGAGTAATATAATAAAGGATACAATCCACAACCCTATTTTGTCTGGCCAGTTGTCGTCATGCGAAAGTAGAAGCTTGTGTGCATGCAATGAAATCTGTTGAACCAGGGTCGAAGTTATTGTGGATAGGACAAGACCGCCTTGAACCGGCGTGTTTTGCCAAATTCAAGTGCCAACGCCTTATCCGCTCCACCATCCCAGTGACTATCTATCTGCATATTATGTTTGTTCCTCCACATGAGACTACACAGGCCTTTGTATGTATGTTTTATACCTTTGTCTTATATTTTGCTCACCTTTGTGTCAGATAATGATTTTCAGTTGTGATCCATCCAGCCAGATTTAAATTTGACAATAAATAAAACAAAGTACATTAGATGTATATAATTGCATGTATTTAATACAAAGTAATAATGTAACAGGATATAGGTGATATTATATGATACTTGCAAGCTCTAACACAACAACAATATTACTGTAATAGAAAATAACAAACTATCTAATTGGTATCCTAGTCAATAATCCCAACCATATGTGTGATGTTGTCAATATTTCATCTTAAATTATTGCAATAATGATACCTTATATTAAAGGTAAATATTAAAAGTGTGTATTTACAAAAGTCTACAAATTCTCTATTATTCTATAAGAAATTCAGTCAATCGTTTAACATTTCAATAATCCATTTTCGGGAAACAATATGTGCAACACATGGATAATATCATTGAAATAACAAAAATTATGAAATCACAGTAACCTATAATATACAAGTATTGATGATTCTTATGGTATCCCATTTAAGTTAAAGTTAAAGTCTAGAAAGGATTTGCAATGTTGTTTTATTCACCAATAATGCTCACTGCTGAGTGTGCACTCATATCAAACAATAGCTAACATATATGAAGAGGCTCTGAAGCGCTATTCTGCCAAATTCCTTACGACCTAAAGGCGACGAGCTGGCGATTTGTGTCCAAAAATAAGATGTACCGTATTTTTTATCAATGGAGTTCTTTCGCAAGTGCTAGCAATCTCAGACTTGTATGGATATCCAAAGTGTAAAGAATTTAGCAGAATAGCGCTTCTGGACACTGCTCTCAAACATAAACTGCATTCTACATTACCAAGGATGCAACAATCCCATAATCAATAAAAATAACAACAACAGGTTCTTACAACACAATCACTTTAGCCTTCAAAGTCAAAGGACTAGTTACATTCCCACTGAAGGTTTTGAAAGATTTCCCATTTTGGTGTTTTCTAGTAACCCAAGTCATATACCATCTACGTTTACACAACCTTCATAACAAATGGGAGCCTTCTCTTAGTAAAGATGTGCCTTTAAGTGTGCAAACAAATATGTTCCATTCAGCAAATGGGAACCGTGGGATAGTGTAGTGAAGTAACTATAAAAATTGTAACAATGGTGCACACCATGAAGACATTTAAATTTTGATCAATAGTGGCTACATGAAAGTAGGCTCATTTTAAAGTCTAGTTCGGACACGGCGACTATTTTAGTCGAGTAGCGAGTAATTTATTGGTGGGCGGGGCGCTACTCGCCCGTTAAAATAGAGTAAAATGTATAGACTCGACGAAAACACTGACTAAACTACTCAACTAATTTTTTGTGGTTCGCACACGTTTAGCCACTAAATTACTCGCTACTCGACTAAATTAGTCGCCTTGTCCGAACTAGGCTTAAGATATGAGGTCACTTGAACCCTAATCTTTGTTTTATAATTTTTTTATAAAGGCAAATCTCAACTTGATTATTTACTCATTCTTTATGTGTGTATAGCAATTATTAATTTGTATTGTTGAATTTATCAACGAAGGTAGGCTCAGGTGATTATATTCCCAAGTGGGTTGTGTTCTCTGGGTCTTTAATTTCCCTAAACTAATAGGAGAATTAAAACTATCCAAGAGATTGTTTCTATTGCAACCACTAAAAAAATCTACATGGTCCTTGGAAACAAATTGAAATTAAGATTAAATTGTTTGGGAGAACATTTCAAAATCTATAATCTATAATCTAAGTTGCAAGGATATATACATTTAAAGCTCTCAGATGTATGCCCACAATCCAACAAGTGTAGTTCGCGCTTACAAATGCTGAATGTGTACTTACAAATAAAATCCAAACCTCAAATGAACATAAGCCCCACAACTTTTGCCGACCTTCCCTGAAACAGGGGTGACATTGGCAAAGTGAACCATTTTTTACAGTATGGGTGGTCAGCCTCATACCAACCTATAAGTCAAGGAATATGAATAATAAATTACATCTTATATATAAAAAAGGAGAGGGTATTTGCGTCTGTTTTTTTCGAATTTGCAAAAATGTTTTTCTACAAAGTGTTTCTATTGACAAACTGAACTAACGCTGTGTTCCAGAATTTTTGGTGTTTGTTTGTTTGTTTGTATATTTGTACCATTATAGGCGCCCAGATCGTTCGCAGCACGATGCTGAAATTTTGCACACCCCCATAAAATGTTAGTGGCTAAACAACTGTCAGGGTCCGGATGACGTCACGTGCATATTTCGCATACCTGCCATACAGACTGAAAATTGAAATCTTGCCGCTGGCGGCCATTTTTAATTTACAGGCTTGATATTCGAAACAGTCATGCCTCTCAGTAATTTTAACAACTTTTGGAAGAAACTTTTTCGCAAAAAGTAAATTCTTCAAACTAAATTTGTAAATACCTACATAGAAAAAAATAAAAAATAATAACTTTCAGGTAGCACAACGGGCGCATGCATAAAGTTGGAACATTGAAATTAGGCATGCTATCTGAACATAAACAGACTTAAATATTTTCAAAAGTACAACAAAATACATGAAGTTTTAAGAGTAGCTGCCATACATTTTTTTTTGGTTTCGTCAATATTTAACACTCTTCTGGCGTTCATTTTAAAATTCTGGAAGTTCATTCTCAATGATCAAGTTTGTCTTGCTAAAGTCAACATTTTTTGAAAGAAAACTTTTTTCAATGACAAAGTTTTTCGAACAAAATTTTAAAAAACCTGATTTTCACAAAAAAGTCAAATTTATAAGTAAAAAAATCAACTATTTTGATGCTATACTTACAATTATAATTAAGCAAAATGTAATGATATGTAATAGGGAAATCACGCGAAGTGTATATTTTGCATACCCGCTATACAAACTAAAAAAATATATTGCTCTGCAGGCGGCCATTTTGAATTTATAGACCTCATACTCGAATTTAAAATGCATTTTAGTAAATCCCATAAATGTTGGAAGAAACTTTTTTTCTGCGGCAAATTTCTTTGAACAAATATTTAAAAAGTAAAATATCATACAAAGTGTCTTATATATAAAAATAAAAAAAGTTAAAAAGTTTTTTTTTTTAATTTTCAAAAGTCATTTTTTTCTTAGAGTTCTGTCGATAGGTCGAACGTTTTCCCATACTTAGATTTTTTGTAGATTGTGAGTTTAGGCATTTTAAGGTATCTTCAGGTACCAAGCAGTATCAGACACTAAAATATCGTGAAAAGTATCACAAGCAGTTTTAAGATATGAAAAGATAATTCAGAGTAGGACGAGCAGTTTGAAGGCATTTCATGACAATAAGAGCAGCTGGAACAATCTAAAAGCAAAAGCACCAGTACCAACAAAACAATGCCGTATAGCAAACGCAGTCATATTTCATGCCACTATAAGACAATTGCTAGCAGGTACGCTTAAGATACAATTACCAGCAAAACGAAAAAAGGGCAGAAAAAGACAAGTTATACACTAAAATGATAATGAACGGGTCGAGCATCATTATAAACCTTCACCAGAAAATTATAGAGCAGAAATAAAAAGCAGGATAAAGACTTCAGCACCTGCACAACAATAGGAAGTAGCACGATCAGGCCTGGGATTCTACCATAAAATTGTCCACTTTTTGTTGTTGTTGTTGGTCAGTTCTCATGTATCTTTTAAAAATCAAAGCAAGGGTAAAGTGTGCTGGCGAAGCCGGACTTTAAACTGCCCGTAGGGCCTAGCAGCCAACCGTGCGAGAGCGCGGTTTGGTCTGCTAGTCTTATATATAAAAAAGGAAGGGGTATTTGCGTCTGTTTTTTTCGAATTTGCAAAAATGTTTTTCTAAAAAGTGTTCCTCTTGATAAACTGAACTAACGCTAGATTCCAGAATTTTTGGTGTTTGTTTGTTTGTTTGTGTGTTTGTATATTTGTACCATTATAGGCGCCCAGACCGTTCGCAGCACGATGCTGAAATTTTGCATGCCCCCATAAAGTGTCAGTGGCTAAACAACTGTCAGGGTCCGAATGACGTCACGTGCATATTTCGCATACCTGCGATACAGACTGAAAATTGAAATCTTGCCGCTGGCGGCCATTTTAAATTTACAGGCTTGATATTCGAAACAGTCATGCTTCTCAGTAATTTTAACAACTTTTGGAAGAAACTTTTTCGCAAAAAGTAAATTCTTCAAACAAAATTTGTAAATACCTACATAGAAAAGAATAAAAAACAATAACTTTCAGGTGGCACAACGGGCGCATGCATTAAGTTGGAACATTGAAATTAAGCATGCCACCTAAACATAAACAGACTTACATATTTTCAAAAAAAAACAAAAAATACATGAAGGATTAAGAGTAGCCGCCATACGTTTTTTTTGGTTTCTCCAATATTAAACATTCTCCTGGCGTTCATTTTAAAAGTCTGAAGGTTTTTTCTCAATGATCAATTTGGTTTTGTTTATGTCAACATTTTTTGAAAGAAAACTTTTTTCAATGACCAATTTTTTCCAAGAAAATTTTGAAAAACCTGATTTTTACAAAAAAGTCAAATTTATAAGTAAAAAAATCAACTGTTTTGATGCTACACAAACAATTATAATTTACCGAAATGTAATGATATGTAATAGGACAATCCCGCCAAGTGTAAATTTTGCATACCCGCTATACCAACTAAAAAAATACATTGCTCTGCAGGCGGCCATTTTTAATGTCTAGACCTCATACTCGAATTTAAAATGCATTTTAGTAAACCCCATAAATGTTGGAAGAAACTTTTTTCTACGGCAAATTTCTTTGAACAAATATTTAAAAAGTAAAATTTCATACAAAGTGTCTTATATATAAAAATAAAAAAAAGTTAAAAAGTTTCTTTTTTTTTAATTTTCAAAAGTCATTTTTTCTTAGAGTTCTGTCGATGGGTTGAACGTTTTCCCATACTTAGATTTTTTGTAGATTGTGAGTTTAGGCATTTTAAGGTATCTTCAGGAACCAATATCGTGAAAAGTATAACAAGCAGTTATAAGATGGCAAAAGGTAATTCAGAGCAGCACGAGCAGTCTGAAGACATTTCATGCCAATTGTAGCAGCTTGAACAACGTAAAAACAAAAGCACCGTTACCAACAAAACAATGCCGTATGGCAAACGCAGTCATGTTTCATGCCACTATAAGACAATTGCAAGCAACACAGGTACGCTTAAGATACTATTACCAGCAAAACGAAAAAGAGCAGAAAAGACAAGTCATACACTTAAATGATAATGAACGGGTCGAGCATCCTTATAAACCATCACCAGAAAAATAAAGAGCAGAAATAAAAAGCAGGATAAAGACTTCAGCACCTGCACAACAATAGGAAGTAGCACAATCAGGCCTGGGATTCTACCATGAAATTGTCCACTTTTTGTTGTTGTTGTTGGTCAGTTCTCATGGATCTTTTAAAAATCAGAGCAGGGGTAAAGTGTGCTGGTGAAGCCGGACTTCAAACTAAAATGCCGTTATCGTGCGCAGCACGAGTAGGCAGGTTATTTAACTTAAATTCGTCTTTCGTGGATTAAAGATATTCGGAACATGAAAAGAATTCAATTACCTTTTCATCACAAAATTTATTAAATTATATCTAAAAGCATTCAATGAAATAAAGAACATATGGGTAAAAAATTATAACGAAGCCAGACTAAAAACTGCCCGTAGGGCCTAGCAGCCAACCGTGCGAGAGCGCGGTTTGGTCTGCTAGTTTAAATATAAAAAAGAACAAAACCTTACAAAGAAATCTATACAAATAAATTGTACAGTTGACTGCACAGGACTTTATAGCACAAAATACGGTAATGTTTAGGTCATAGCCAATTTTCATAACAAAACATTTAGTTGTGTGTAAGTAATGAAGCTAATCTTTTTAAGCAATCGTCTTTTTGCAGTATTATCATTGATCCCGTTTGTATCAAAACTAACACTTTGTTTGGTGGGTACCTATACTTTTCATTGATATTTTGGAAAGTTATGATTGATTATTATATGGGTACTACTTACTAGATTTTAAGACTCGTAGCCTAGTATTTTATATTAGGCGTTTTAGTACCAAGAATGTAACAATTATTTTTTGTATGGAAATTGGTCACTTTGTATGGTGGCTACACTTTAAAATATTTATTTAAAAAAAGTAATCATTAATGTATGTAGGATTATATAAGAGCTTTTCAATTGTAGAACATTATTTTTTAGTTAACCCGTTCTCTGCTGAGAAATTTTAAATTATTGTTTTCTCTTGTATCGCAACCCCCAAAACAAAGAGTATTATGAGGCAATGGTTATTGTTGTTACATAGCATTTTATTGGGTGAATTGTTAAGTAGGTTAATTTATGGGTATTAGACGTTTTGCTACCAAAAATATTACAATAATTTTTTGTATGAAAATTTGTCACTTTGTATGGTGGCTATACTTAAAAATATTTTTTTTAAAAAAGTAATGATTCATGTATGTAGGTATATGTAAGAGATTTTCAATTGTAGAACATTATTTTTTAGTTAACCCTTTCTCTGCCGAGAAATTTTAAATTATTGTTTTCTCTTGTATCGCAACCCCCAAAACAAAGAGTATTATGAGGCAATGGTTATTGTTGATAGCACTTGTTTGAGCGAATTGTTTTGTTAGTCTATTTATGGGTATTAGACGTTTTGCTACCAAAAATATTAAAAATATTTTTTGTATGGAAATTTGTCACTTTGTATGGTGGCTATACTTTATAATCTTTTTTTTTCAAAAGTAATGAAAAATATATGTAGGTATATATAAGAGATTTTCAATTGTACAACAATATTTTTTAGTTAACCCTTTCTCTGCCGAGAAATTTTAAATTATTTTTTTCTCTTGTATGGCAGCCCCCAAAACAAAGAAAATTATGAGGCAACAGTTATTGTTGTTAGATAGCACTATTATGATGTCGATTATGCAAAAAAATAAAAGAAAATCGTAGGAGCCGTTTTTGAGCAAAACTCATTTGAAACTTTCAGCTGTTCGGAAGCCATCTTGAATTTTCTAAAATTTGAAAAATGTTTTACTATGATATTTTTTAGTGTTGATCTGTTAACACAGTGAAAGTCCATTTTTATAAATATTTAAAAATATAAATGGTTAAACATTGTTTTAATTCACTTTATTTTAAATAAAGTGAATTAAAACAATGTTTAACCATTTATATTTTTAAATATTTATGTTTTACTATGAATTATAGTTATAAATGAGTTCTTTCTACTTAAGTTTTAAAATATAAAAGTTTTTTGCGTTCTGATGGGTTTTTGTAGCCTTTTAATTTAAATTTTTGATATCATAAAAATGGCCCTTTATAATAATAATAATAATAACAGGCTGATTTATTTTAAATTACACATGATAAGAGAGCGCCGTTTTTGTGTGTGTCACACCTCAAGGGCCCTCTCCGATCATGGATAAGACTTTCTAAACAAGTGTGCCTTGAGTGCTCCTCGAAATACACCCACAGATTTGGAGTTCTTCACTCCGGGTGGCAGTCTGTTCCACTCCACCGGCCCCGCAACACGGAAAGCGCGGTCTCCGAAGTTTGTACGAATCTGACGGCGCGGCTGAACCAAATTGACTACTCCATCACCCGCAGATCTGAGTGTCTGCCTCCTAACACCCATTTCAACAGGTGAAATCATATCAGCCAGATAAGGTGGGGCCAAGCCATTGATGGCTTTATATACCATTAAACAAACACGGAAGACCACCCTCTCTGGGAAACGAAGCCAATGAAGTTTTTTTAACAGCGGGGTGATGTGAGCGAATTTGGGAATCCCGAATATGAGTCTTGCTGCCGAATTCAACACAGATTGAAAGCGATTAAACTGTTTCTTCGGCTGACCACTATAAATATGTTATATTTTTCAATTTGTTTTGACCACTTTATGTTATATTTTTCAAAATTTTCATTTACTTTTTTTATGTGATGAGTTAGAATTAGTCGTCTGTTTCCGGAGCTGTAAAATTAATAGGTTCCATTCCCCACATGTGACTCATCTCTAGGGATATTTTGCCCCTGTTCATATGTGACCAAACGGCAGTTTCTGTAAAATGTCTCCGTCTATTTTACTGACCTTTCTTTTCTTGGTATTTCAAGAACTTCTTGAGTTGCTTGCTGGACATGGAGTTGAGGAACTGTTCGTATCTGACTTTGTAGTCCTCCTTGGCCTCCTGCAGAGCTTCCTCGTACTGCTTCTTCTTCTTCTTTGACATGGACTTCCACACGGCGCTCGCGTCTCCCTCCAGGCCTTCCTTCTGCATGCACACAACGAAGAATGGGAAAATGTCTCTTGGCGGAGGCTCAGGTTCTTCGTCAAACAAAGCCCTTGTAATATCTCCATCCACGTACGATGATTCATTCAAATCTACGGTAGAGTTGTTGGCTACTTCTGCCGCTTTGTTCTTCTTTTTCCTTTTAGGCAAACTTTCACTGCTGGTGGCAACTTGGTGAGGAGGAGCCTCCTGCAGTTTGGTTGTGTCCTTCCTTGACCTCCCCTTCCTTGTCGTACTAGGTAATTCCTCCACGGCATTCAATCTGCTTTCTTCAACATTCCCATCCAATTTGTTTTCTTCCTGCTCTTCAGCACCTTGCGCTCGCCTTGTCTTCCGCTTTGGTCTTAGCTCGACGACACTTGATTCTTCCGCATCCTTTTGCATTTGAATATTCCTCTTTTTCGGTGACTTTTCTACAATCTCCTCCCTGTTCTCTTCTGTTACTGGCATTTGACCTTCTGCATCTTCCTCTATAACAAGTGACAGACTTTTCTTTTTCAACCGTTTATGAGTGGCTTGAATGTGATTTGATTTCTCCGCAGGAAAATCCATGCCTCCGTCGTCTCCCATCGTTAAGTGTTTCTCGTTAGATGTAATTTCATCAACTGATTTTGCGTGCTGCTCTTTCTCTGTTTCACTTTCTTTATGTGTTTTTTTTCTGGATCTTTTACTTGTGCCGGTTTTGATGACCTGCGCCTCCTCCAGTGCCCGCATCTCCGGGCTCAGGTGCAGCAGGTACTCCTGGAACTCTGCCTTGTACTTGTTGCATATTTTGTTGAATTCCTCCTTTATGGTTTTGCGCTCAGATTCCCCTAAAGCGTTATATCTTAGGGAAATCTCCTTCATGCGATCCTTGCTGGGGATGTTGCTGAGCTGGCCGCCAGACAGCAGCTTCTGCGTGTAGTAGTTGTAGATGCTGGCCGGGGGCCTGGTGGGCCGGCCCTGCATGGCGTCCCTCTTCCTCTGCTCCTTCGATGACACTGGCCTGTCCTTCCTTACCACCGACTTGTTGTAATCCTCATTCCTCTTCATCCACGTGAGGCGTTCCTCCTCCGGCATCTCCTCCCACTGCCTCTTCAGCTGGGGCAGCATCTCCTCCATGGGGACCTCCTCGCTGCCGACGTTGTCCTTAAGCTTCTCTATAATGAACAGCTTATCCGCAGTCATCTGGCCCTTCTTCTTCATGATGTGATCCTTCTTCACAGCTGCCTCCGGGTGCTGGTCCAAGAAAGTCTTCATCTGGGCATGGTAGGCGTCCTTCTGTAGGGCAAATCTCTTCTCGTAGGCAGCTCTCTCCTGGGCAGAAAGGTGCTTGTACCTCTCGCTTAGAATTTTAGAAATGTCTATCACTGATAAGTGGGGATTTTTTTTCAACAAGCTCTTTCTGTTGTCCTGCGAGTACATGAAAAACACTCCAAGGGGTTTCTTGGGATGTTCCGGATGTTTCTTTTGTATCTTGGGAGCCCACTCCAAGGCGTCTTGAAGGATCTCTCCGAGTAGACGGTAGCATCTCAACTTCTGCTGAAACAGCAACCAGGTGGCCTTGCATTCTGCCGTAGTGTACGGCTCAAAGGCTATACTCTCCCAGTCGAGTTTCTCCACGCGTGTCCTGTACTTCAACTTGTCATCCTTGGGTAGATGTTCTTGCATACGGAGAACCATTTTTTTCACATCCTCCGCAGGCCATGATATTTCTAGATCTTCCGCAGGATGTTCTTCAGCAGAAAAAGGTGATTTTACATGTTCTGCGGGCTGTTCATCGACAATCAGAGTTGTTTTTGGAATGGCTTGTTTCTTCTTAGTTGCCATTTTATTTCTTAAATAATTTTGGCCAGTAAAATGGTCAAAATACTCCTCTGTGCAATGTTTATTTTCTTTCAATGTAATTTTCTTGTTTATATTTTTTTTCTGTTTCTATTTTTCCTGTATTTTTTGATCAATGTATTTCTTTTTTATATGGCCAGTCACATATTGCACCCTCCGCGTGACCGGGAAATATTACGTAGAAGTCGGTAAATACAAAATACAGTCAACGTTTTCCACGCGTTTTTTAACGTTCAAAAAAAAATTAAACTTAAAATCCAAAAATGTTCGAGAGTCCATGTCACATAACCTCACTATACGTAGCTACAAAAATGTACATTTCTACGCGAGTGATAACTCATTTTTATTATGCAAGCGGATCAATGAGAAAATAAGATTATAATAAAGTTAATAAAGCGTGATTTCATAACACGAATACAAAAAAAAACATCACTTACATATTTGACAGAACGGACGGCGTCACGAAAATAATATCAATTGCTGAACGCGTGGCCCTACGCCCAGATCAAACTTTTTAATTATTAATAAAAAAGTTTTTTTTTGTTTCGAAAAATAATAAGTAATATATTATTTTGCTTTAATACATAAAAAGTAGATGTTTGAAATAAAACATACATTTTAATATTTTCAAATTTATAAAATAATGTATGATGTGTTTTTGTAAATCATGTATGATGTGTTTACTGACCTTTACTGACCTTTCTTTTCTTGGTATTTCAAGAACTTCTTGAGTTGCTTGCTGGACATGGAGTTGAGGAACTGTTCGTATCTGACTTTGTAGTCCTCCTTGGCCTCCTGCAGAGCTTCCTCGTACTGCTTCTTCTTCTTCTTTGACATGGACTTCCACACGGCGCTCGCGTCTCCCTCCAGGCCTTCCTTCTGCATGCACACAACGAAGAATGGGAAAATGTCTCTTGGCGGAGGCTCAGGTTCTTCGTCAAACAAAGCCCTTGTAATATCTCCATCCACGTACGATGATTCATTCAAATCTACGGTAGAGTTGTTGGCTACTTCTGCCGCTTTGTTCTTCTTTTTCCTTTTAGGCAAACTTTCACTGCTGGTGGCAACTTGGTGAGGAGGAGCCTCCTGCAGTTTGGTTGTGTCCTTCCTTGACCTCCCCTTCCTTGTCGTACTAGGTAATTCCTCCACGGCATTCAATCTGCTTTCTTCAACATTCCCATCCAATTTGTTTTCTTCCTGCTCTTCAGCACCTTGCGCTCGCCTTGTCTTCCGCTTTGGTCTTAGCTCGACGACACTTGATTCTTCCGCATCCTTTTGCATTTGAATATTCCTCTTTTTCGGTGACTTTTCTACAATCTCCTCCCTGTTCTCTTCTGTTACTGGCATTTGACCTTCTGCATCTTCCTCTATAACAAGTGACAGACTTTTCTTTTTCAACCGTTTATGAGTGGCTTGAATGTGATTTGATTTCTCCGCAGGAAAATCCATGCCTCCGTCGTCTCCCATCGTTAAGTGTTTCTCGTTAGATGTAATTTCATCAACTGATTTTGCGTGCTGCTCTTTCTCTGTTTCACTTTCTTTATGTGTTTTTTTTCTGGATCTTTTACTTGTGCCGGTTTTGATGACCTGCGCCTCCTCCAGTGCCCGCATCTCCGGGCTCAGGTGCAGCAGGTACTCCTGGAACTCTGCCTGGTACTTGTTGCATATTTTGTTGAATTCCTCCTTTATGGTTTTGCGCTCAGATTCCCCTAAAGCGTTATATCTTAGGGAAATCTCCTTCATGCGATCCTTGCTGGGGATGTTGCTGAGCTGGCCGCCAGACAGCAGCTTCTGCGTGTAGTAGTTGTAGATGCTGGCCGGGGGCCTGGTGGGCCGGCCCTGCATGGCGTCCCTCTTCCTCTGCTCCTTCGATGACACTGGCCTGTCCTTCCTTACCACCGACTTGTTGTAATCCTCATTCCTCTTCATCCACGTGAGGCGTTCCTCCTCCGGCATCTCCTCCCACTGCCTCTTCAGCTGGGGCAGCATCTCCTCCATGGGGACCTCCTCGCTGCCGACGTTGTCCTTAAGCTTCTCTATAATGAACAGCTTATCCGCAGTCATCTGGCCCTTCTTCTTCATGATGTGATCCTTCTTCACAGCTGCCTCCGGGTGCTGGTCCAAGAAAGTCTTCATCTGGGCATGGTAGGCGTCCTTCTGTAGGGCAAATCTCTTCTCGTAGGCAGCTCTCTCCTGGGCAGAAAGGTGCTTGTACCTCTCGCTTAGAATTTTAGAAATGTCTATCACTGATAAGTGGGGATTTTTTTTCAACAAGCTCTTTCTGTTGTCCTGCGAGTACATGAAAAACACTCCAAGGGGTTTCTTGGGATGTTCCGGATGTTTCTTTTGTATCTTGGGAGCCCACTCCAAGGCGTCTTGAAGGATCTCTCCGAGTAGACGGTAGCATCTCAACTTCTGCTGAAACAGCAACCAGGTGGCCTTGCATTCTGCCGTAGTGTACGGCTCAAAGGCTATACTCTCCCAGTCGAGTTTCTCCACGCGTGTCCTGTACTTCAACTTGTCATCCTTGGGTAGATGTTCTTGCATACGGAGAACCATTTTTTTCACATCCTCCGCAGGCCATGATATTTCTAGATCTTCCGCAGGATGTTCTTCAGCAGAAAAAGGTGATTTTACATGTTCTGCGGGCTGTTCATCGACAATCAGAGTTGTTTTTGGAATGGCTTGTTTCTTCTTAGTTGCCATTTTATTTCTTAAATAATTTTGGCCAGTAAAATGGTCAAAATACTCCTCTGTGCAATGTTTATTTTCTTTCAATGTAATTTTCTTGTTTATATTTTTTTTCTGTTTCTATTTTTCCTGTATTTTTTGATCAATGTATTTCTTTTTTATATGGCCAGTCACATATTGCACCCTCCGCGTGACCGGGAAATATTACGTAGAAGTCGGTAAATACAAAATACAGTCAACGTTTTCCACGCGTTTTTTAACGTTCAAAAAAAAATTAAACTTAAAATCCAAAAATGTTCGAGAGTCTCATCATCGTATCACTCGCGTAGAAATGTACATTTTTGTAGCTACGTATAGTGAGGTTATATGACATGGACTCTCGAACATTTTTGGATTTTAAGCTTTTTTCTTGGCAGCAAAATATGTCAGCCTTGTCTGGGACTGCCGTCATTAGAAACCAAGTTATAGTAATATTTTATTTATAAGATATTTGTCCTGTTTTGAAAAAATATTGTTTTGTAAATATTTAGTAAAAATATTTAAAAATACTTACAAAAATGGTTTTATTTTGTATAACAGGGTAACCTTGAATAATAATTCTCTGTGCGCAGTTGTTTCAGTTTGTGCCATGGAGCTCTTTATTGAAGCCGTGCGACAATACCCGTTCTTGTGGGACACTAACCTTAGACTTAGAATTCGAATTGTGTAATTCGGATGATTCTGAAGTCGGAGATATTATTGAATCTGAGTCTGATGAATCTGAGTCTGCATACTGTAAAACAAATGTTTCAATTATGTCAATGCCACCCCTGCTTCAAGGAAAGGCGGCAAAGTTGCAGAGCTTATGTTCATTTAAAAAAAAAATTAAAAATTAAATTAGGCTGATTTATTTGGTGAGCGCTGTTTTTGTGTGTATCACACCTCAAGAGCCCTCTGCGAGCTTGGTCGTCGATGTAGAAAGCGCCAATTCTCAAGCAAGACCCAGTTGTTGTAAGGCTGGATGGACTTTTTGATGACCGGTCTTTGGTAAAGGTTTATGAGGTTTTCAACCCAGCGAATAGCAAATTTGAAAATATAAATGGTATATTTTCTGTGCTCCGCCGGGATTCGAACCCACGACCTTCCAGTTACGAGTCCGAAGTGTTACCATTTGGACTACGGACCGGTCATTTGCGGTATTTCCTACTGTAGACACATTTGAAATTGTATTTGTATGCGCGAAAATCTTACGTATGTTTACTTTTGTGGGTGTATAAGATGTGGATTGTAAATTTTTATATGTATTTGCATCTTAGATTTAGATTTAGAGTATTTAAATAAATAACAAACCATTCGTTAATTTGTTGCAGATATAAACTACGCCCAGATAATAAAAGATGCCTTCGCTTGATATTTCTCAACACTATTGTACATAACTTGAAAAATTGTATTTATGTTTTTTTGATTTTAACTTTATTTATGTTTTTTTTTAATTTCCTATGTTGCATATTTCACTATTATACAATTGAAAATGAAATAATTTTTTTTATAAAAATGTTTATTTTAAATTCTCTTCCACCGTTTAGGAAACACTGACAAATGAATTAATAGACCTATTAGTAGTGAACGTTTAACCCTTATTGAAAATTATCTACGTGATCATTACCAGGCAACAATAAGTGACCATTATTTTAGTGAACTAGAGGTAGTGAAACATGGAATTCCACAAGGAACTATATTGGGTCCTTTGTTATTTCTAGTATATGTGAATGATTTATGTATTATAAACCTATGTAATAAAACAATTGTCGGTGAGGCGAAAGCTGTTCACGGCCTTTGTAGATCTGGAAAAGGCTTTTGACTCAGTAGACAGAGGTATGTTATGGGATGTTTTGAAAGCATACGGAGTGAATGGGGCTCTCCTAGGTGCGGTGCATGCAAACTATGAAAATAGTAAGGCATGTGTCCGTATTGATGGTGAGTATAGTGAGTGGTTTGAAGTTTATAAGGGTGTGAGGCAAGGATGTGTGATGAGTCCATGGCTATTTAACATAGTCATGGACAAGTGTGTCAGAGATGCTCGACTTAATGATTGTGGATTGATGATAGGAGAGAGCAAAGTGAGTGTTCTACTGTATGCAGATGATGCAGTTCTTGTATCTGATTCAGCAGTAGAATTGCAAACAATGTTCTCTAGATTGAATGAAGCTTTGAAAGGTAACCATTTGAAGTTGAATGCAAGTAAGACGAAAGTATTGATTTTTGAAAGAGATGATGAAAGTATGAATTATGAATTTAAAATTAATGGAATGAATGTTGATGTCGTAAATGAGTTTGTATACCTGGGAAGTAAGTTTGAAAAAGATGGAAGAATGACCGGTGAATTTGAAAGAAGAATAATGAAAGGCAGGTGCGTACTGGGTGCTACCGCTAGCATCGCCAGGAACCAGAATCTCTCAAAAAATGTTAGATTGGCGGTGCACGGTGGTATACTAGTGCCAACCTTGATGTATGGAAGTGAAGCCTGGACGGTGAGTGAAAGGGAAATTAGTAAAGTCCATACAGTAGAAATGGACTATCTAAGAAGTATGATTGGGAAAAAACGAAGTGACAGAGTGAGGAATGATTTTGTAAGAGAAGAATGTGGTGTAAGGGAAAGTGTGAAAGTGAAGATTAAAAGAAGTATGTTAAGATGGTTCGGGCATATGGAGAGAATGAGTGATGAAAGATTGACGAAGAAAGTATATGTTGCTAAAATAGATGGATGTCGTGGTAGAGGAAGACCGAGAAAAGTATGGATGGATCAAATTTCTGAAATAGCGAATGAATGGGATATCCAGAGTCATAATAAAAGGAGGACTTGCATGAAAAAGGTTATGACTCTGGATGAAATGAAAGAAGTGTGCAAGGACAGGAAGAAGTGGCGGCTAATCTGCAATGGTGATTTTTAGTGTTGGTGTATTCATTTGCTACATTTTTTGCATAGGAAATTTCTGACTTTTTTTGTATAGATTTCTTTGTAAGGTTTTGTTCTTTTATATATTTAAATGTAATTTTTTATTCATATTCCTTGACTTATAGGTTGGTATGAGGCTGACCACCCATACTGTAAAAAATGGTTCACTTTGCCAATGTCACCCCTGTTTCAGGGAAGGTCGGCAAAAGTTGTGGGGCTTATGTTCATTTGAGGTTTGGATTTTATTTGTAAGTACACATTCAGCATTTGTAAGCGCGAACTACACTTGTTGGTTTGTGGGCTTACATCTGAGAGCTTTAAATGAATATATCCTTGCAACTTAGATTATAGATTATATATAGAACCTACCAGGCAAACTTATATCTTATGCAGATGATACTGCAATCACAACTCAAGCTAAAATCTGGGAAGAAACAACCATAAAAGTGAACAGGTGTATACAAATTGTCAAACAATCCTTGAATTGTAACTTCTTGTCAATAAACATTACTACAACTTACATACCATTTTACAATACAAAAAATATCCTATAAATTACTTAGATATCGATGGTTAACTGGACAACTATTGTATGTCCACTTTTAATAGTTTTGAGAAAACTCAACATGAAAGTTATGTATCTCTAATAAAAGAGTCTAATATGCATTTTTTAATTGATCATAATATCTCGGTTTGCATTGCGTGTGAACCAACTATATTTTCAAAGATCAAAGACAATATAAGTATTTGTCCGGTTAACCATCGATATAGTGTTTCTCAAAATTGATTGCAATATACTTACTTGCAAAAATCATAATAAAATGAAAAATGAAGCTAATATGCAGTACTTTGGAATATGCATTGACTCCCAAATTAAATGGACCTTGTATTTAAAGGGACTAGTCGGCAAGATAAGATTCCTGTACTATGTATTCAAAGGACTAAGAGAATTGAATTTGAATGCAAAAGTATTAGAAATGGTTTACTATGCGTTGCTACATTCATCCCTGACTTATGGAAAATTGTATGGGGAGGAGTCCAATCTGCATACATTACTTGTGTCTAAATGAAAACGAACGGACACAAGGCTTTCTATGAAAATAGACGTGGTAGAATACTACAGATATTTCAATGTCTACTTATACACTTATCTGTGCCTCGCCTTCTTGTTGCTGCTTTTCTTAGTGTTAGCTGACGTCGTGGGTGTCTTTTGCTTGTTGATCTCCTGTTTATTCATCAACCCGGCTCCCAGCGCCGGCTCCTTGTCTTTCGGAGTCCCCGGCCGACTCTCAGCGGTTTTATCCGATGCCTTTTGACTGCTGGGAGTGGGGATGGGTGAGGAGTATTTGAGCAGAGGGTTCCTAGAGGCTGGGGAGCCGTTGACTGTGTGGTGCTTGCCTGACGAGGTGGGAGTCCCGGGCGCGGCTTCAGTCACGTTGAGGCTGCTCTGGCCGAGGGAGGATAATGAAGGCAGACGATTGGCTGCGGAGCCAATCAGGTTGTCGGAGGAATCGCCGTTTGATTGGGATTCGGTTTCTGAATTCCTCTCTGCTATAAAGTAAACAAAAAAAAAAAACAGTAAGTTAATCACAAATAACTCTCAAATAACAGTAGAACTGTACAAACTGTCCCTTGGATGCGGTACCGTGCCTTCTAACTGGAAGGTTGCAACCGTTCATCCCATCCCCAAGAAGGGAATTCGCTCTGACCCTGCCAATTATCGTCCAATCGCAATCACTTCCTTACTTTCAAAAGTCATGGAAAGGATCATAAACGATAAGCTTATGGAATATCTGGAAACCCATAAACTGCTTAGCGACCACCAATACGGTTTTCGCCGTAACCGCTCCAGCGGTGACCTTCTCACTTATGTCACACACGTCTGGGGCCAACGCCTTGATCTTATGGGTGAAACACAAGCTGTTGCTCTTGATATTTCCAAAGCTTTTGATAGAGTTTGGCACTCCAGTCTCCTTAATAAATTGTCATCATTTGGACTTCCCCTCCTCCTCATAGAATGGATTTCCAGCTTTCTTAAAGACAGATCTATCCAAACAGTCATCGATGGTAGTAAATCAGCTCTGCTACCAATCAATTCCGGTGTCCCCCAAGGTTCTGTCTTGTCTCCGACACTTTTTCTTATGCACATCAATGACTTACTATCCTGTGCTCCTATCCACTGCTATGCCGATGACAGTACAATTCATGACGGTTTCTCTTTTACAAAGCCCCCAAATAGTTCAGCGATATCTATTGCTCGTGAATCATTAGCTTCAATGATCAATACAGATCTCAGGGCTGTCAGCCGTTGGGGCACTGACAACCTTGTAGAGTTCAACATCAAAAAGACTCAAGCATGTCTGATATCCTTAAAGAGGATTCCAAACAACTATCTCCCAACTTTCGACAATGTCTCCCTCTCTAACCATGAACACTTAAATCTTCTTGGTGTTTCTCTGTCATCAGAGTTAAAATACCATGATGCTATTGAGTCTCGCACAACTTCCGCTTTCCGGCGACTCGGCATATTATACAGAGCTCGTAGGTTTTTTACTTCAGCCCAATTATTGACTCTGTATAAATCCCAAATCCGCCCCATTATCGAATATGGCAGCCATCTCTGGTGTGGTATGTCCAAGAAGTTGAGTGACCAACTTGATTCTGTGCAAAGGAGGGCAGTGAGGTTGATCAATGATCCTTCTCTGACATCCGATCTGCAGCCGCTCCAGCACAGAAGAAAGTTTGGAATGCTCAGTCTTTTTTATCGATATTACCACGGAGCTTGTTCTAATGAGCTCCATTCATTAATCCCTCCCCCTCTCATTTCAGAAAGGGAAACTCGTAGTACGACTCTCATTCATCCCTTTGCAGTCGATCTCAAAACTATGAGAACTTGGCATTTTCATGACTCATTCCTTTGCCAAACTGCCCGCTTATGGAATGGTCTACCAGTATCTGTGTTCCCTTCCCAATTTAATCCGGTTTTGTTCAAGACCAACATCAATCACCACTTCCTTGCAGCGCCTCACGACAGAACCAAGAACTCAAGCAACACCTCTGCGGCACCCTTCCAGGGTGACATAGACCCCCAAGACTCTCAAGAATTGGGGAGCCTCCCGCACAGGATTCCTTAAAAAAAAAAAAAAAAAAAAAACGGACAATTTCATAATAAATTTTAAAACTAAAAACCGCCTGGCGTCCGTCTGAGTTCCAAAGTCATGCCATTACAAGTCTAGACAAGTTAGTTCCTCAAGGGCAGGCTAAGCAGTGGTTAGTTTGTTTGACGTTTTGTAATTTTTCATACATACTCTTCAAAAGATAGGGAGTACGTACTTGTGGTTTCGAAACCTAACTATTTTTTGCCTATTTCTCGGAATGTAACCTGAAGGTAGGGGGGTTAAACAAAATCTTTAGTTATTCAAACCTGTTTTATTTTCACTCTTTATTATTTAATTATTTGGACACAAACGTTTTTGACTACACAGTAATTACCTGATGATGATTACTGTGTAGTCGAAAACGTTTGTGTCCAAATAATTAAATAATAAAGAGTGAAAATAAAACAGTGTTTGAATAACTAAAGATAAGATGAATTTTCACGGTGTTAATGCACCAACCATCCAAAATATTAAAAATCAACTTACTTTTGGCTTCCGCTGGATCAACGAGTCCACTGACAGCCTGAAATTACAATACAGTCAGATTAACTCATCATGAAATAATAGTTTATAACTAGAAATTATACAACTTTTACTTAACATTGGTGATAGCCAGACCTATTTTCACATAATACGCCACAATTAAGAAGTTTTATGTTTTTTAAACCATCGGTTAACCTTTGACAACCTTGGCAAGTTATTTTCTGGTGGTCATGTGTCGGATTCCTTTATCAAGCAAGTCCAATAAATGGCGGTTGATCTGTAATGTTGGCGGCTAGGACTGGGGTTTATTAAATTAGAATTTTTTATTCAGTATTTGTTTAGATGTGTACACATATTATTATTTGTGATTTAAAAATGTAACTTGTTGTTTGTTTCTATGTTCCTTGTTGTTGGTTGGTATGTGGCTAGCCACCTATGCTGTAGAAAACGGTTCACTTTGCCAATGTCACCCCCTTTACAGGGAAGGTCGGCAAGAGTTGCAGGGTGTATGTTCAATTGAGGTTTGGGTTTTTATGTTGTTGGTTCACATGTGGCATGTGCAAGCGCGAGGTATAAGTAATGATGATGAGGGAGTAGAGCTAGTTTGCTTTACAGCCATGGATGTGATGGAGGACTTGGAGAAGAGCCTCTCCGCCTCCTTGAACTTCCTGTTCATCTTGTCTGCCTTGGGGTTGGTGCTCTTGTTGGTGGTGAGGTAGTAATGATGATGAGGGAGTAGAGCTAGTTTCCCTTACTGCCATGGATGTGATGGAGGACTTAGAAAAGAGCCTCTCCGCCTCCTTGAACTTCCTGTTCCTCTTGTCTGCCTTGGGGTTGGTGCTCTTGTTGGTGGTGAGGTAGCGGTCCCAGCCACGGATGATGTTGCCGTACAGCCCTCAAACGCGTAGATCTGCCGCTCCAGGTTTGCCAGTGTTTCCTTAAAATAAATTAAATTCAGAAACCGATCGACTACGGGCAGGCTAGTGATCACAGATCTATGCAACTATCCTATATATTTTTTCCCCTGCTGTTTTTGTATCACTCTAATCTAATATAAGTTGCTAAGATAATATGTAACATGTTATCTATAATCTATCTATAATCTATCTATAATCTAAGTTGCAAGGATATATTCATTTAAAGCTCTCAGATGTATGCCCACAAACCAACAAGTGTAGTTCGCGCTTACAAATGCTGAATGTGTACTTACAAATAAAATCCAAACCTCAAATGAACATAAGCCCCACAACTTTTGCCGACCTTCCCTGAAACAGCGGTGACATTGGCAAAGTGAACCATTTTTTACAGTATGGGTGGTCAGCCTCATACCAACCTATAAGTCAAGGAATATGAATAATAAATTACATTTAAATATAAAAAAGAACAAAACCTTACAAAGAAATCTATACAAAAAAAGTCAAAAATTTCCTATGCAAAAAATGTAGCAAATGAATACACCAACATTAGAAATCAACATTGCAGATTAGCCGCCACTTCTTCCTGTCCTTGCATACTTCTTTCATTTCATCCAGAGTCATAACCTTTTTCATACAAGTCCTGAAATTATGATTTTGAAAAAAAACCGTAGGAAGATTTATAAATAATACTTTATTTAATGGAGGCTTTTAAACAACAGCTACATTATTTTTTCTTCTAACGTTGTTCATTTGTTTCAATTTAAATAGCATTGTTCCATATTCAAATATGTTCTACCTAAATACTTAACTCATTTATTAAATTTCAACATATTCCATGCATTCTCACAAGCAGACACATACAAGTTCGCGCTTGTGCATGCCGTATGTGAATCTACAACATAAAAACTAAATCTCAAATGGACATACACCCTGCAACTCCTGCCAACCTTCCCTGAAACAGAGACGACACTGGCAAAGTGAACCATTTTCTACAGCATGGGTGGTCCGCAGCATACCAACATGTAAGTCAAGGAACTCTGAAATGACGCTGAAATGAATTGGCATAGACACTCATTAGACAGTATTGTGCCGTCACCCAGCCGGGTTGCTAGGGAAAAGGCCTCCAAATATTTTGTCATTGGTTGCTCAGGACGGCAGTCCCATACAAGACTAAAGTTTTCTCGTCGCAGACAAAAGTTCAAATTCAAAAAAGTTTGGACCTCATTCCGAAGGCCGTGTTCGGGGAGCTAGCTTGAGCACTGTGAGCGCTTAACAGTAAAATCATCGTTCGGGGAGCTCATTCTGTCATTCACAGCACACCTCCCCGAACGGTTTCAAGCGCGCTTTCAGCTGTCAAAACAAACAACTGTCAAAACGTGGTCAAAAAATGGCAGAGCAAGCTCCTGATAAACGCAGAATTGTAATAAAAGCATAAAAGCCATTGCTCACCTTGCCCTTGGTGCACTTGGTGAACTTTCATAATGTTATAATTGTTCTTGGCTGATCCCCATGCTGCAAAAACTTTCACTTTTGCTTGATTTGTTGTTTTTTTATTGATTTTAAAAATGTTTGTGAAAAATGTGGCTGACCACCCATGCTGTAGAAAGCCAATGTCACCTCTGTTTTAGGGAAGGTAGGCAAGAGTTGCTGGGTGTATGTTCAATTGAGATTTGAGTTTTTATGTTGAAGGTTCAAATGCGGCATGTGCAAGCGCGAACGTCTGCTTGTGAGAATGAATATAATGTGAATCACAGATGTGAATCCCCAATGTTACCATCTTTGAAACTTTGGTCAGAATTTTGCTAATTTCACGCCGTGTTTCAGGAAAAGGCGGCAGGAGTTGCAAGGTTTTATATTTTTACAAATATGGATTTTCAAAATATAGATATACCTACCTAAAAATCTATTTATCCCTCTCTATCTTCGATGACTTTTTTGGAACCACATTTTTTCTTTAGGATTAAATTAATTTATATGTATAAAAATCCTAAATAAACACAATTTAAGTTTTTGTTCTTAGCACACAGGTATAAAAATACCTTTCAAGACTAATAAAAAAAACCACCACAGAAATATTTCTTTTTAACACTCCTGAAAAACCCACCTCATTTTTTTTGCTTTCTTGTTCCTTGAAGTTTGAACTACCTGTGATAGAAATCTTGGCCTCAGTACGTCTAGATTAATTATATAAATATAAAAGTTATCATGAAAGGTACATACATATTTTAAACTATAGAAGAGGAAGGAATGGCTCAAAAAATAGTCACAACTGAACTCTAATCATCGGAGTTTAATTTCCTTTCAATCAGAGCTGGTGCTCCGGCACACAACTTGAGTTGGTGCCGACATATGCATCACAACACATCAAGAGCCCTACAATTTGTATATGTAAAAAATGACAATGTAATTAATAATCAAATAAATTAAAGTTTGGCAGATGAAAACAAATTTGTGTATCAATACATAATTTATTTAAAACCAATATCAAGGTAAAAACAGAAAATAATGAAGAGGAGAACATGGGACGGTGGCAGAGGAAGGTGTGGGGACTGATGGCCCAGTTGACAGTTATTGAGTAACGCCAATTTCAAACGACTAATAATTTCTAATTGGTTGCTTAGGACCGTAGTTAACAGGCCTGTGAAGCTTATAAAAAAACACTCAAACAGAAACATGCACTTAGCAACCTCAAAGCTTTTGAATGCGTGCTGACAAGCGGATCAACGAGAAAATAATGATTCTAATAAAGTTAATAAAGCGTAATTTCATATCACGAATACAAAAAATAAATCACTTAAATAATTGACAGAACGAACGGCGTCACGGAAAAAATATCAATTGTTGAACGGGTGGCCCTACGCCCGGATCAAACGTTTTAATTATTAATAAAAGAGATATACTACCTAATAGGTACCTATATAATCTATTATCTATGTTGCACAATACATTACATTTGACATTCATATCAAATGCATTCCCACAAGTAGACAGGTATAAGTTCGCGTTTACACATGCCCCATGATGACTTAGAACATAATAACCTTATATCAAATTAACATTCGCCCTGCAACTCTTGCCGAGCTTCCCTCAAAAATAGGTGAAATTTGCAAAGTGAACCATTTTTTACAGTATGGGTGGTCAGCCGCATATTAACCTATAAGTCAAGGAAATTATTTAGTTAAGGTCTATATAATTTAAGTTGCAAAGATATATTAAATTGAGATTCATATTAAATGCATTCCCACAAGCAGACCCGTTCCTATAAGTTCACGCCTGCAAATGCTAGATGTGGACTAACAACATAGAAACCCAATCTTTAATGAACATAAGACCTGCAACTCTTGGCGACCTTCCCTGACACAGGGGTGAAATTCGCAAAGTGAATCATTGTTTACAGGGTGGTCAGCCTCATGCCAACATATGATTCAACGAAAGTTGCAAAGGTATTGTACATTTAAGATTCATATTACATGCAGTCCTACAAGCAAGCACGATCGTGTTTACACTTGCTGCATGTGCACAAAAAACAAACCTCACACGAACCGCCCTACGCCCTTCCCGGAAGCCAGGGTGGCATTGGCAAAAGTGAACTAGGTGTATACAGCATGGGGTTCAGTTTCATACCAATCTATCAGATTTCCGATATATTTTTAATGGCATTCATATATCGATGTGCCTTCCTATATCAAATCGATATTTTCTAACAGTGTCGATTAACTTATTCTGATAAAATCTATAACCATTTACGGTGCATGATAATCCCGATGAATGACAGATCATAGGGTGGGCAAATGAGAATATAGAAAGATTTATATTGAATCAAGATTTGCATACACTATTGATGTATCTATAACAGTATGTACAGCCGTTTACAATGCGGGATAATCCCTGTGTCTTTTAATTTTTTAATGGTAAGCTTCCGTAAATTTTATTTTATCAAAGCCTTCAAAATTTAAATTTTCTTTTACAAAAACTGCATGTTTTTATTTTACATGTTTTTTTAATATTACGAATTTTAACGTGAGTAAACTATGCGCAATATACACATTCTCCACATGTTAAGGGGTTTGGCTGCGTAGCAGCCAGGGCCGTAGCCCCTAGTCTATCTATAATATAATCTGAAAAGATTTGTAGACATTTTTTCTTAAGAAACCCTGTGCGAGAGACTCCCTACATTTCAGAGACTCTAAAGGTCTATGACACTTGTTGTAGTGCCGCAGAGGTGTTTACGAGCTTGGTCTTCCCTACACAGCACCAATACTCAAGCAAGATCCAGTTGCTGGAAGGCTGGATGGACCTTTGGTGACCGGTCTTTGGTTAATATATATAAATTTTTCAGCACAGCGAAGAGCATATTTGAAAATACAAATGGTATATTTTTTGTGCTCTGCCGGGATTCGAACCCACAACCTTCCATTTATGAGTCCGAAGCGTTCACACTAGACAACACACCAGTCTAGTGTGCTTTCAAAATAAACCAAACCACACATGAACATAAACCTTCCAACTCTTGCCGCCTTTCCCTGAGACCAGGGCGACATTGGCAAAAGTGAAACTAGAGGATGGGGGGTCAGCCTCATACCAACCTCCTTCCTTAAGCCAGTTACAGACTTGACGTCCTCTGTCCAGATGGTCTGAATTACTGAGTCAAAAGTCTAGTGATCTAGGGCAAAATGCGTCTATGGTATGAAGAGATCAAACTTTTTTTTGTTTGCCGGGAATTGAGCCCACGACCTCCGAGTACGAGTCCGTAGCTTTAACCACCAATAGACTACGGACTGGTCAAAGATAGATTATCAATGGACTATGTACATAAATAAAGTGTTAATAAATACGATAAGACATTACACAAAGTCACAGGTCCACGTGACTAGGATCCTTAGCAAACAATAACAATATAATAGTTGCCTTTTCTCTATCAACACAGCCGTGTGACGGTTGCTATTTTAAATTTGAAATTTGTGCGGAGTCCATTCTAATGGAATCATGTTCCCCGCGTGTGGTGAGTACATTTCTTGCATGATGCAAGAAATGTACTAAGCTGTGTAAGGTTTTGTTCTTTTTTATATTTAAATGTAATTTATTATTCATATTCCTTGACTTATAGGTTGGTATGAGGCTGACCACCCATACTGTAAAAAATGGTTCACTTTGCCAATGTCACCCCTGTTTCAGGGAAGGTCGGCAAAAGTTGTGGGGCTTATGTTCATTTGAGGTTTGGATTTTATTTGTAAGTACACATTCAGCATTTGTAAGCGCGAACTACACTTGTTGGTTTGTGGGCATACATCTGAGAGCTTTAAATGAATATATCCTTGCAACTTAGATTATAGATAGATGCAGAAGTACCTACACGATAAAACTACGCTACATATAACATAGGCAAACATACATATAAAAGAAACACTATTCAATGGATGCCAAAGCTTACCACGAAAGGTTTTGATTAGGTTCCTCTTCGCCCCAATCGTTGTCGTTGTGCGCCATTTTTAAAATGAACAAAAACTAATTTCCAACGCGGAACTCGTGGTCTCGGACCAAAACTGGTAAAATTGAAAATACGGCTGAATACAATACCAGCAGATTGTTTTCACTCAAAGGACATTCCTTTGTTTTTTATATTCAAAAACAGTGTTCTATATTCAAACTTATTCTAACTAAATATTTGTTTCATTTATTAAATTCAACACACTACCTTAATGAATGAAATAAACAAAAATAATAATGAACATAAAATAAAGAATTACCTACACAATAATAATAACATAATGATTTTCTAATTTTAACAATGGTTCGAATAAATAAAGCAAACACTAAATTAAGACATAAGCTTATTCTTAAAGTTTTGATACTTGGCATGAAGTAAAGGTTTTGTTAATCAATCAGCAATATTTTGATCAGTTGGACCATAGTTGGACGGACAATATAAAATATGATAAATGATATTCGCACAAACTTGTGCGAAAAAGATGGGAACGGCTATTCGCACAAATTGTGCGAATAGCCATTCCCATCTTGTTCGCACAAATTGTGCGATATGCGTCGGAACGGCTATTCGCCCAAGTCATTTGTGCCTAAAAGATGGGAATGGCTATTCGCCCAAAACGGTGATTTTTGCGTACAAGATCTGGGAAATGATCTGAATGGCGCCACACGGCTCTTGTGCATTGTGTACACAATACGGGGATTGCTATTTACACTGTACAAAACTGGTTTGAACAAAACGGCGATGCCTATTCGCACAGCGCACACATCATACCTAACCCATCTGTTTCTTAATTTAATCTAATAATATAATTTATATAAAATAATGCAATATTTAAAGTTAAATATAAATACTGCAATTTATAGCATTATAGTTGCGTTGCGTATATAATTTGTGTTTTGTATTATTTCATTGAATATTTTAGTTGAATGTTTCTAAGTGGAACGTATTGAAAAATCCGAGAAAATAAACAATTTGCTAGCTGATTTGCGGCTGTGTTACTAGGAAAACGGAAAATAGATAAAAAAAAAAATTGGTTGCTAAGGACGGCAATCCCATATAATAACTTAAAAATATTGTGATAGTGGAGAGGTAATCATTTTTGTTTTGGCCAGTTCACGCGAGTTTGACATTTTATGTTGAGAAATATTAGGTAGGTATATATGTTACATCACTACTAAATTATAATAGTTGTCTCTGGTACTTCTTCCTGTCATCAGCATGGCTGACTAATAAAAATATATAATGAATTCGTAAATAAAATAGTTTTAATTAATCAACCCTCGATCCCACAACTTTACATGGTAGCAGAACGTGGTTAATAGTGAGTGAGGTTGATTAATAGTGAAGTATATTTTGGGGTTGCGATCCGCGCAGTAAAAAAGGATAGTAAAAAAAATGGCTGGCGCTGCTCTGTCTAATTTGCCATTTTTGGATGAGAAGTCCAACTTTAGTACGTGGAAATTTCGTCTAAAACTTATTCTACAGGAGAAGCAGGTTGAATATGTGTTGGATGAAAATGAAATTAATACAGAAAAATCCAAAAAGGACGATGCGAAAGCTTAATCAATCTTGGCTCAAAGCGTGTCTGATAAATATATAGAAATCATTAAGGATGGCAGAACTGCAAGAGAAATGCTTCATTTTCTTCAAAATGTTTTTGAAAGAAAAAGTGTTTTCAACAGATTCCACTTGAAACGCAAATTAATAACATTGAAATGCAATAATGAGCCGCTGCAGCAATACCTAATCAAGTTTAGTTCGATTATCAGCGACCTGAAAGCCATCGACGTCAAAGTAGACGAAGAAGATCAAATTTGTTACCTACTCTCATCACTGCCGAAAGAATATGATCCTGTCATTACATCAATAGAAACAATGGCTTCAGAAAAGAAGTTAAGTTTTGATTTTGTCAAGGCCAGACTGTTGGATGCCGAAACTAAGATCAGCACCGATACAGTGAACCAGGAGAACGCATTTATGATGTACTGTTACACATGCGGGAAACCAGGGCACAAGTCTTATGAGTGTAGTACTGGTAATAAGGAACAAGGAAAATACAGAGGAGGACGGAACCAAGGTCAAGGTCGAGGTTATGGTCAAAATGGCAGAGGAAGAGGCAGATTTCAAGGACGAGTATCCCGAGGCAGAGGCTTCCCGGGACAAGGTGCTACTTCATTAATGAGTGAATCGGAGATCGGTTTTGTAGCCAGTGAAAATGTTTTTAGTGCTGAAAGTATAAACAAAGGCTATGATATCACCTTCATTGTGGACTCAGGGTGCACACAGCATCTTGTAAGTGAAAAATTTGAAAAATACATGACAAACATTCAAATACTAGATAAAAGTGTAAAAATATTAGTTGCAAATGGCCAGTACATTAATGCTTACAAAAAAGGTAATTTAAAAATAAAATACAAAAACTTAAAAATAAATGTTGATGCTTTAATTGTAGAAAACATAATCTATAACTTACTCTCAGTCAAAAAGATAACCGAGGCCGGATTTCATGTAAAGTTTGATAAATATAAAGTTGTTATTACTGGAAAGAATTCATTTGTTACTGGTAATTCTGATGGGAAATTGTACAAATTAAATGCTAATGTATGTCATGAAGTGTGTAATATTAGTACAGGTAAAAACCAATGTGATGATGTTCTTTGGCACAAACGTCTGGGCCATTTAAATAGAAAATGTTTGGGTATTATGCACCTACCAATAAGTAATAAAACGTGCAGCCCATGTATGGAAGGAAAGGCAACTAGAGAACCATTTCAGCAGACAACAAGACCAAGATCTAAAAGAGTAGCAGAAATGTTGCACACAGACATAGCGGGACCTGTCAAGGAGTGTGGACTAAATGGTGAGAAATATTTCATGACGGTATTAGATGATTATTCTCATTTCTGTGTAGTGTTCCCTTTGGTAAACAAATCTGAAGCAACAGAGAAACTGATTGACTATATAAGAAGGATTGAAAATGAAACTGGAAGTACAGTTCAGCGAATCAGGTGCGACAATGGCGGGGAATATACAGCCAACAAGTTAAAAGATTTTTGTAAGAAAAAAGGAATAAGTTTAGAATATACTTTACCCTACACAAAACAGTCCAACGGTGTAGCGGAAAGATTAAATCGTACCTTGTGTGATAAGGTAAGAACTTTATTTGCAGATACTAATTTGCCCAAAACTTTATGGTGCGAAGCTATTCAATGTGCTGCCTATCAGCTGAACAGGTCACCTTCTTCAGCAATAAATTATAAAACACCGTGTTTCATGAAAAATGGAACCTGTGACCTATCAAGACTAAGAGCTTTTGGCGCAAAGGCGTGGGCCACTATAGTACCTCAACGCGACAAACTGAATAAAAGAGGAAAAGAGACAAGAATGGTTGGCTATAATACAGTGGGATATAGATTATGGAATCCAGAAGAAAATTCAATAATAATATCAAGAGATGTGAGATTTGATGAAAGTGATACAGTATACAAAAAGGAAGAAAACGAGGAAAGAAGATATATTCAAGAAGAAGAAGAAGAAAACCAAGAAAATAAAATAGAGATGAGACAAGAAGAGAAACAAGAAACTGAGAATTTAGAAGGAAAAGGAAACAAACAAGTCACTGATGAGGGAAATTCAAACAAAGATGCAACAAGAGAAGAGAAAACAACAAGATCAGGAAGAATAGTAACACCACCTGCACATCTTGATGAGTATGAGACAAATATAGTTATTTGCTTGAGCGCAAATACACCTAGCTCCTATGAAGAGGCTATAAGCAATACAGAATGGAAAGAAGCTATCAATAAAGAGTTACAAGCACTTGAAAAGTTAGAGACCTGGGAAGAAAAAGAATTACCCAAAGGAAAGAAAGCTATTGATACCAAATGGATTTTTAAAGAAAAAGATGAAGAAACCAAAAAGGCTAGACTAGTTGTGAAAGGATTCCAACAGCAGAAAGGAGATATTTTTGAAAGCAATTATGCCCCTGTTGCGAGACACTCTACAGTGAGAATGTTTCTATCAAAGGCAGTCCAAGAAGACTTAATGATTACACAACTTGATATACCATCAGCGTTTTTAAACGGAAAACTAAAGTCAGATGTATACATAAAAGTTCCTCAAGGATTGAAATCAAAGAATTCAAATACAGTATTAAAACTAAGAAGAGCATTGTATGGATTGACTGAATCACCAAAGTGTTGGAATGAGACAATAGATAATTTTGCTAAGAAAAATAAATTTCAAAGGTCAGAATATGACTACTGTCTTTACTACAAAAACGACATCTGGATGCTGATATATGTAGATGATATCTTAATAATGGGAAATGGGAGAGATATCATAAAGGCACTAAATAATGAATTTGATGCTAAATACTTAGGCGAAGTAAGAAAATTTCTTGGCATGGAAATCAAACGAAGTAACAACACCTTGATAATAAAACAAGAAACCATGATAGAGAATATCCTTAAAAGATTTAATATGACTGACTGCAAAGGAATAAAGACACCAATAGAAATACAATATAATATACAAGTTAATGAAGATGATGAAATACTGGATGTGCCTTATCGTGAATTAATTGGATGTTTAATATACCTGACAGTAACATCAAGACCAGATTTGACATTTGCTGTTTCATATCTCAGTAGATATCTGGATAAGCCGAATGAGAGTCTATGGAAGGCTGGTAAAAGAGTCCTGCGCTATCTTAAGGAGACTAAGGACAAAGGGCTTATTTTTAGAAAAATTGAAGATGCAAACTTATATGGATACTCAGATTCAGATTGGGCTGGTGATAGAAGAGATAGAAAGAGCGTAAGTGGAGGCATAATCCTACATGGAGCAAATCCCATAGCCTGGTTCTCGAAGAAACAATCATGTGTTGCTTTGTCAACAGCAGAAGCTGAGTACATAGCTGCTGCTGCCACTGCACAAGAGTTGGTAAATCTTAAGGGCCTGAGTAAACATCTTAACAACAACTGTGATGCTTTATTACTCGTTGATAATATAAGTGCTATATCTATGTCTAAAAGTTATGAAAATTCTAAGCGAACCAAACATATAGATATAAGAGCTCATTTCCTTAAAGACATTGTTGAAAGGAACATCATCTCAATTGAGTATGTAAATTCTAATAACAATTTAGCTGATTTAATGACTAAAAGCCTGTGTAAAGAAAAGTTTGTAAATTTTGTTAACCAAATTATGGATTAATTTCAATTTTAGTTTATAAAGAGTATTTTACTAAAGTTGATTTTAGAGTTAAGAGTCACTAAAGTTATTTTGTTTAATGATAAATCTTTATAAAATGTATTCATAGAGTAGAGCTGTTGTAAAATAAAGAACTAAATAGTAATTTGTTGTAACTTAAGTTTATTTTGCTTGTTTAAATATGCTCATGTTTTATAGGCAAATTTAATATGTTCTAAGTTAAATTTGAGGAGGAGTGTTGAGAAATATTAGGTAGGTATATATGTTACATCACTACTAAATTATAATAGTTGTCTCTGGTACTTCTTCCTGTCATCAGCATGGCTGACTAATAAAAATATATAATGAATTCGTAAATAAAATAGTTTTAATTAATCAACCCTCGATCCCACAACTTTACATTTTATACCTACCAGACTTGATTTTACAATATAGGGGTTCTTGATTTTGGCACCTGGCAGCTCTATATGTATGACGCTTGTATTTTCGTTATTCAATTGGGTAGTCAAATTTTGACAGTTAATCACGACTTTTGAACAAAATTTCTTTTTTTTTGAGTTTTTTGTTTCTTTTCTTTTTGAAAAAATATTAGTTTGAGTGACCACTATCCCTCGGGTTCGGAGGATGAGGGAAGGAGCAGGAAAAGGGCGAAGGATTCGCTCCTGGAGTCCCTAGTAAGGGAGGTGAAGGAGCTCAAGGCCCTAGTGCGTCGTAGGGGAGTCTCTCCGGGCGAGAGCAGTGTTGGGGGGAGCTTCGCCGGTCCATCAGACGAGGAGACCATCCCGCAGCGCAACTCCTGGCGGCGCGATGCCGAGCGCCATTCACCTCAGGACCGCCCTCTCCTCCGGGCCCCGACCGTCCCGCACGTTACTATAAAAAGGTGTATGACGAGTTAACTAGTTTCCCGCAAACGATGTGTTAAACATGATGAATCTAATCTAATCTAAGCTGCAAAAATATATCATTTAAGATTTATATTAAATACATTCCCACAAGCAGATATGTATAATTTCGCGCTAACACATGCCGCATGTGGACCTACAATATAAAAACCCAATCTCAAATGAACATAAGCCTTGCAACTCTTGCCGTCCTTCCCTGAAACAGGGGTGACATTGGCAAAGTGAACCTACTATTATTAGAAATTACTCCATCCAAGAGCACTGCAGTACTCTTCACAAGGAGACGGAAATTTCATCCCATCCTTATTAATTTTAAATCTGATACAATCCCCATTTCACACAGTGTTACTTATAAATTGGGAATAAGATTTATGCCTGGTATAACGAGGGAATAGCAATAAATTGTTACTTATAATCATTTCATAAAGTTAACTCGGGTATAGACCTGGCTTAACGACCTAGAGCCATTATTCCTGGTTGGAGGGTAGTATAAGCTTGGAATAACAAGTTTTTGTCAAATGACATCTGTCAAAAGTGTAAATCGTATTCAAAAGTATGGACGGATTTTCGCAATTCTTGACAAATTTAAATAGAATTAGCAACATTCGGGCACGAAAAGTGTACAAAAAAAGAATTGATCCCTTTACGAAATATACGGATTCAGAATTCAGGAGCAAATATCGCTTTTCCAAAATTAACATGCGGTACATAATAAATTTGGTGAAAGACGATTTGGAAGGTTGCAAGCGAGGTGGAAAGATTCCTGTAGACCTTCAAGTACTAGCCGCTATTCGGTACTGGGGTCGAAATGAGGTAAGAATCAATATAATTATTGACCTAATCGATTGATGTTGATTGTAGTTCGCAATTACGAAATTTCTAACCTCACAATTCTTAAATAAAGTTTTAAGCTTTCACTCACAATTGTTGAATAATTTGCAGATACAAGATGACTGTGCTGATATCCATGGCTTTAGTCAACAGACGCTATCCAGGGTGTGCCGAAATGTAGCAATTGCATTTGCAAGAAAGGCCCCTGAGTTTATAAAGATGCCAGCATCGTTGGAAGAGCAAGCAGCAGTAATCACAGGTTTTCATGCCATCAGTGGTTTTAATGGAGTTGTGGGTGCCATAGATTGCACCCACATACGTATACAAAAAGTTGGTGGTGAAATAGGACCACTTTACATAAATAGGAAAGGATATTACTCCTTAAATGTGCAGGTATTTAATCATAATTTTCAATATACGTTGTGAAAAAAACCCTATAGTTATGGTAAAAAGATGCTGACATCGGTTTTATATGGGACTGTCTTCCATAGCAACCGATAACAAACTACTTATATGGGTTTTCCATAGCAACCCAGCCGGGTGACGACACAATATTGTCTATGACAATTCATGCGTGGACCTCATTGCTGTTTTCAGATTCTTGGAAATCAGAAAGAATGCTGTAGATAGTAACTTCTCAAATAATTTCTCTCATCTTAAATACTTATTAAATAGTTGATGTCTTTTCACCAGGTGGTCTGCGATGCCAAGCTGAAAATAAGGGATATTGTTGCCCATTGGAGAGGAAGTGCACATGACAGTCGCATATTCAGGGAGAGCAGCATAAGGCAACGATTCGAAAATAACGAATTCAGAGGTCGGCTAGTGGGAGATGGTGGTTATGCTTGCACTCCCTATTTATTTGTGCCACTTCGCAATCCCACAAACCCTAGTGAAATGGAGTACAATAAAGCTCAAATAAGCACAAGAAATACGGTGGAGAGATGTTTTGGAGTTTGGAAGCAAAGATTCCGCAGTTTGCTCTGTGGTATGCGAGGGTCATTACACACCATCAAAACCACAATAGTAGCTTTGGCTGTGTTACACTGCATTGCTATCGATTTAAAAGATGGACATTTTGGTAAGAAAAATAAGTATATTTTTTCTAGAAATAATTATTTTTTATTATACCAGTGAAAACACAAATTTTAGTATAAATGCCAGCTAGTTACTAAAACATGATAGACTATCTCCCCAATAGTATTAACTTAAATTTGTTTACAGATATATCGGAAGAAACTCAAGTGGAGGAAGTAAATAACTTGGAAAATGACAATCAAATAGGTATTATATCCAGAGAAGTTTTTATTCGGCAGAATTTCTAAATTTTATTTTATTATACCTTTTGCTTGTGTCAATAAAAACCTAATTAAACATGTGCTTTTTTTTATAATACTACTTCACAATAAAACTATAAAGTTGCTTAGAATCTTTTTTTTAACAATATGGAAAAATTACAGAGAATACTATTTAAAAAAAAATGTCTACATTCTCTGAAGCTAACATTTTCAAGATGTTGCAAGAGATTGCTAAGAGAACTAAACTTTAGAATTTCCAGGGTTTTTTTATATTAAATTCTTGACATTTCCATCAATTTTGTTTATTTCTTTTTACAAAGTAAAAGCCATGCTTTTTGATAAAAAAAAAAAAACAATAAGCTTGAGGAGTATTGAATGAGACAAAATTAGAAATTGTGATTGAATTTGTACTAGTAAATCTCAAAAGTATTTTGGAAAGAAATGAAGAATAACCAGAGAACAGAGAAAACAAGTTTAGAAAACAGTTTAATTGAAAAATAAATTTGAGAACAAATCAATGTTACAAAAAAAAATTGAATGATAAAATGAGAACAGTTTGGAAACAAAACAAAGTGACGTAAAAATGAAACAAAACAAATACATGTATCGTAAACAATTGATCTCATACCCATGGAGATGAAAATTTTGAGAGAAGTATAACTTAAATATGGACAGGAATGATTGTGTAATGAAAGAATGTGACTTAATGGAAAATGTGAGGAAAGTATTCACTAAATATTAGATGCGACTTGACTACTCTAAGAGCTCTATCGTTTCAATGTGCTCTGCTCTTGCCATTTTCATTTTTAAAGTGCTCTCCTCTCTCGCCAATTCTACTCTTACAAGATGCTCCTCCCTGGCCCATTCAAGTTCTTTTTCACTCCTCTTCTTCATCAATTCGCGCCGGAGGTTCGCGTCATCGTGGAGTATTTTTATTTTTTGAGAATTCTCTTCCCTCATAAGCTTCAGAGTTTCCTCGTAAAGCTTATTTTTTAACTCCTCATCCTGATTTAATACCTGCAATAAAAAATAAAATAATACTGATTATAGGTGCCATGTATTTTTAGTTTGTGTAAATTATATATGTGATAAATTACTTTTTTTGCTTTTTTCTTGATTTTTCTTTTCGGAGTCTCAAGGCCTGTCAGAGGAGTCGAAGAGTGTTCCTGTAAATAAAATGGGTGGAAATTTAATAACTTACGTTAATTAAGTTTTCAAAGAAGAATTAAGCAAGCATTTCTTTGAAAAAAAATAAGTTGTTAAGCGCTGTTTTGTAACTTTGACCACCTCATTATCATAGCTTCTTGGATGCAGATGTATCTTCAAAAATATTAACCAAACCTCTGACATTCATCTCCACTCTTAACTAAAGGGCAATACAGTAAACCTACGGGACCTAAAATACTTGCAAGAAATGACATTAAGGGAAAACAATTATGTGGGGAATGATAAAGTAAAAAAAGAGTTAAGGTACTAAAAATTAATATCATTACAATATTTATTACACTTACGGATATGCTTCCAGCTTCAATCATGGCAGGTTTTACCGCACTTGCTGTCCATGCTGTATCCACATCTACATACTCATAAAAAACTGGAGATTCAACCTGCAAAAAAACAAATATTTGGAAACATTTTAAAGCCAATAAAGATGTAATTATGTGTGTAAATATCAATATGCAAATTAAAACATGAGAGTGAATTACATATCCTTGATGTATCCATGTAGAAAATCATAATAAATAAATATAGTATGAACATTAACAAGGGCCATGAGCATTCCTTCGCTGTGAGCACGATACAAGTCCAGCAATTATATTAATACACTGATATGAGCAGATTATATAAGGAACAAATGCTCAATCCAAATGTTCACATCGAGCAAATGATCATTTCAGTCGCCAGTTTAACATTAGATATGACCTAAGAAACCAGGTTAAACATTTGACGTTGAAAATATTAGCAAATACAAAAACATGATATTACCATTAAATTTGTCTCCGCAGGTTCAGAATTTGTTGTCAAATTGCTATCCACAGTATTTACCTGAGAAAAAATAATTAGAAATATGAAATAAGTTGTAATGCTCACAAATATAATATTTATAACAATTTCTGTGTTACTTATAAATTGAGAATAAGATATAAATAAAAAAAACATAATACGGACCTTTGCACGAATCGAATCACTATCGAATTCGTTTGTGTCTGTGTCGAATTCTGACGGCAACAACTCGACTAATTCAAGATCTTCAGGCAGTGGACTTGGAGGTTTGGGGCCACCACCTGTAGCAAATACTTGCCGACGATGGTCGCCAATTCGTTTTTTCGAAGCTGACTTAAACACCTTCCACTGGCTTTTCAACTGAGTAAGGTCTCTTTTTTTTTTGTTTAGTGCATTGAATCTAAAAAGTAAAAGTAACATTTCTCTCAAAGCATTACGAAAAATACAGATTACGACATTGTGATTAAAATAAGTTACACTCACTCATGGTCCACCTTCTCCCAAGCCTCTTTTTTTACTTTTAGGGCATTTGTTGTCAGAAGTTTGCTCTCGATCACACTTATATGGGAACGAAGGCACTCCCGGAGAAGTGTCTGAAATATGTAAAATAGAGGTTGGATTATTCTTATAACAATGTAGTCACGGGTGGCGGATATTTTATTTTTATAATTCTTACCTTTTCTTCTTCCTCCCAATTTGAATTACGTTTTCTGGGATTCATCATTGAAAAAGCTCCTATACGCGGTGTGTCAGCTGTCAGATTAGAATGTCAAAATAATGCGCGCTAGAGGCATAAATAAAAATCTGCGCATGCGCAGCCTCAGGGTGGTAACATGGAAAAATAATTTATTGAGAACAGTAATTCCTTGCTTATGCCATGGTTATAAGTAAGAAAAATTTATGCCAGGTATAACTTTTTACACCTGGCATAGCTATGCCCGGTGATAAGCTTAGAATAAGAAAATCTAATAAGTAACACTGTAAATTTGTTAAATTTTTGGGTCTCTTTTTGGACTCTAAATTAACTTGGGCAACGCATATCAAATTAAACATAATAAAAATTTGTCTTGTACTCTAGATGCAGTGTTCACAGCAAACATAATATCTGGTCTCGTTCCCGTAGCAAGATACATAAGGCTTCCAACTATTTCTCTGTACCTCTCGGCATTTTCTGCTTCGGGTGAATCTCCAGGCATCCATCCTGGCTCTATCGGTAATGATAACGCTTTACATTCTATCATTCCAAACTTGCCTAGTATTTTCTTAGCATAGGCAGATTGATTAATTTCAATTGAATCAGGAGAAATTTTTATTTGTAGTCCCAAATAATCATCAACATCATGATATGTCATTTCAAATTTGTTTCTTAATTTCTTTAGTATATCATTTATAAAGTCAGGAAGACCAATGATAATTCCATCATCCACATGAAAAGCCATCATTAAGTATTCATTAAAATAGAAGCATGGATCAGCAGCACTCTCCCGTAATCCACATTCTTCTAAATAAGCTGTTAAGCATTTATACCAGCATTTTGAAGCTTGTTTCAGTCCATATAGACTACGCAGTAATTTGCATATGCGTTCTGATCCATCTTCAAATCCTCTCGGTTGTTTCATATATACTTCTTCCTCCAATAGTCCATTGAGAAATGCAGTCTTCACATCAAATTGTTTTATCATCCAATCTCTTTGTAGAGCATAGGCAAGAAGTGTTCTTATCGTCTCAAAACGTGCAACTGGACTAAAAGAATCCATGTAGTCTATACCAGGTCGTTGATTGAAACCCTTAGCAACTAATCTTGCTTTGTATCTAATGATATTATTATTTGAGTCTGTCTTCACAGCATACACCCATCGATTTCCAATCAACTTACAGTTTGTTGGCATTTCTACAAGTTTCCACGTCTGGTTATGATAAAGCAAAGTCATTTCATCATTCATGACTTCTTTCCATTTTTCAGAGTCATCGCTTTGAATCGCTTCATTAAAATCTGTTGGGATATCATTTATTAATAGAATTCTTGGAGTGTTTTCAAATCGCACAGGTTTTCTTATCTCTCTTCTATTTCTCAATGAATAACTCTTTCCTTCGTCTTCTACTTCTTCATCTGAATTTCCATTTTCTAAATCTTCTACAGATCTTGTAATAGTTTCTATTTCTTCTGTGTTTGGATCGAGATTTTTAACTTCAACATGATCATCAATAACAATCCCATCATGAGGCACATTCTCAATACTAGAAACTGTAATATTTTTGTTTGGTGATTCTATATTCTTCTGAGGAAATTTGACATCTCTGCATACAAATATTCTTTGTTTATCAGGAAAATATACCTTAAATCCACAATCAGAATAACCAACCATATATCCTTTGGATGATTTCGCATCAAATTTATGTTTGTCATCATTAGCAAGAATATTTGCAGTCTCTGGACGAATAACCCTCATAATTAGTTGATATAGTGCATTGGTTTCCTTCGATATAGCGATGGCAATTGTTTTGTTATTTCTTGCAAATGACCATATTTTTCCATCACATCTAATGTTTTGATCAATTCCTTTTTCTCCAGCCTTCTTTACAGAATACAAGTTGCAAGAGCCATCAGGACAATACCAAACATCTTCTAAGTATCGCTGTGTCCATAATTTTCCATCAAATACTTTTACGTCTATATTACCACTACCTACAGCATTTACTGTCACTCCATTTTTGGCAACATTCAATGATCTTGGAGTTATGAATTGTTTGAAAGAGCTGAACCATTCTCGTCTATTTGTTATATGATGTGTTGCACCACTGTCAACATACCACTCATCACAACTCAATTCTTTTGCATCTAATACTTCCTTATAAGTTTTATTCATCTTTTCATTATTTTGAATTGACATCATCATCGCACTGTCATGTGCTTTGTTTGTGGTACACTCAGTTGATTTATGTCCTCTTTTCTTGCATTTAAAACAAACTATACCAATCTGACACTGTTTTGAAAAATGACCCTTTTTTCCACATGAATAACATCTCTTTTCAGGTCCAAACTTTGAATTATTTTTATGCTCAGTATTCCATTTCTGTTTTTGGACTGGTTTTTCCATTTTTAATTTTGAGAACATGGCAGTAGCAGTCTCTGTTTTTGTTTCCATCCTTCCGGTAATTCTCAATTCATAATTCAAGCATCTTCTTTGAAGTTTACTCCACGACTTTTCTTCAGCAGGTAAATCATGCCAAGTTACATAAATGTAATCATAATCTTTTGGAAGAGATTGTAACAACCTTGCACAAAGGTCCTCCTCGTCTATGGGTTTATTTAAAAGCATCATCTTTGTTTCTATGTCATCAAATTTTTCTAAATGTCCTTGCATACCTTTTTCGGCTTCCCAGTTTATGTTATGGAATTTATTCCTAAAAATGTCTATGTTTTCACTGGATTGTACATTATAAATCTGTTTTAATTTGTTCCAAATTTCTTCTGCTGTTTTGCATCCAGATATTCTCAGAAGTGGAGCTGTGTGCAGCGATAATATAATTATCTTTTTAGCTTTGCCATTCTGTTTCGTCCATAATTTTAAGGCATCAGCCATTTTTCCATCATCATCTGGTTTTTCAAACGCTCCATCCACTATATCCAACAGATTCTCACTTTCTAGGCATGCTCTGATTGTTATGCTCCAAGTCATCCAGTTTTCTTCACCTTTTAATTTCTCCATCAATCCTCCTTCCATGTTGTTTTATTTATATTTATTTAGCCTTCTTTATTTAAAAAAATCTCGTCTATAATGTTTAATTTCGTCTATTTTGGCTAACCACGTTCTGCTACCATGTTGGTAAATATTATTATTCAGTAATATATTCTATTTATTGTTGGATGATTGGAGATTTATTAGCACAACACACAGAGATTACATCACAATAAAATATCTAGGAAAACAATAGAACAGCAAGTAGCTTCTAACATAGACAATATGTATGTATTTGAAATTAATTAATCATTTTTGATGTAATATTATGTGATGTTTTGTCATGTTATGTAATGTCATGTGATTTTATGTCACGTGTTGTTTTGTCACTGTTTTGTTCTGTCCTGTTACCATTTTTCCATGTAGAATTATGAAAATAATTGATGTATTACTTTTTGTACATAATATCATTTCTTTCACCCCTTGGATACAATTTTCATTTTAAAAATGAAATTGCTATTTTTTACAAAATCATTGGAGACATATTATGCAAGATGTAGGTACTTTGAAATTGCTTTGAAGCATAATATAACATTACCTCATTTTGTATCTGTCTTTATTTGAAATCATGTTTTCGATTTTTGTAATAAGACTTCCTTTGACATATTCACGCTATAATAATAATATTACGTATTTCCATAGACAATCTTGTTCTTGTCATTTTAATTTACTCCTACTTCTAAAAAAATGTGTATTAAATATTATTTTTTATTCAGGATCAATTTACTCAAACGATATGTGACATCATCCTCTTGTAAAGACAGTGCCTTGTTGTCATAACCATTTATCTCTGCAGGGGAGGGAGTCTCGACTGGCGTCGATAGGTCTTACAGTATCTATTTGAATATAGGACGAAATATAACATGGCGGTGTATTAACAGCTGATCCATCAAACAATGATTAGCTTCAGTTCCGGCATCACCATGCTTTTTTCCGTCCTATCTTCGAATAGGTACGATAAGATCTGTCTCATCACCACGGTAATTCTTACTTACCAAATATCGGTAATATTTGTATGAAGATTAATCAGCTGTTCACTTGAGGCCATCTTGGATTGACAGGTCTTCTTACAAATGTTACCGATATTCGGTAGGTAAGAATTACCGTGGCGATGAGACTTACAGATCCTCTTGTAAAATCAGTGCCTTGCTGTATTAACAACTTAGTATATACAAAGTGAACGTAAAAGAAGAAAATGCATGAAAAAGGTGATGGATATGAAGGAATTGAAAGAGGTATGTCAGGATAGGAAAAATGGAGGCAACTCTGCAGAGGCTCTGGCCACCCCTAGCGGAATGGCGACAGAGTTACAGTTACAGTTACATAGGGTTCCAATATTTTGTAATCAATTTTCAAAATACTGTTTCCAGGACGGCAGGAAGCTCCGCAACTGGGAGACCAACGACCTGATATCCAAGTTTGTGTCTGAGAAGAGGACCCCCACAGTCAGGAGACTGAAGGTCCAGGTAGCTGAGACTTCTCTGCCTCCTGCCCAGGTTCTCCTTCTGACTCCGGCCAACGCAGATCTGTCAGGAGCTGTGAAATATCCGTTGCTGGTCCACGTGTAAGGCTTCCATTTCCAATCACTTTCGGCATATAAAGGTCCATCCAGCCTTACAGCAATTGGGTCTTGCTTGAGAATTGTCGCTTTGAAGGAACGACCAAGCTCTTAAAAAGTCCGGTCGATAGCTCAGTTGGTAGAGTGCTTGCAGTCCGTGCCGAGAGCAAGGGTTTGATCCCCACCGAGGGTGTCAGAAATGATTTCCCTTTTCGGTGTTCATTTTGAACCCAAAATAAATACTGGCAAAGTTTATCTACTCAGCCTTTACAAAAAATGAGGACCAGCCGCCTTGGGAACTCTGAAACCCCCACTTCAAATGAAGTGGTTGACGTGAGACCGCACCCCTGCCCGTTAAATTAAATAGGTCCCGAATCACCACATGCGACTTCTTCGGGGATAACACAGGCAAGAAGTTACAGTATGTTTATAGCTTAGTTGTGTGTTGTTTGAACAATAGCTTAGCGACTTTTAACTGAAAGAAAAGGACTAACTCATCATTTATTTATGACAAAAGTTGACAGTGGCCACGAGTTCAAGATGATGATTTTGACTATGGTATTTGAAATATAACTACACTACTTTGATTCCGATCAGACCCCTTGACAATAATTTTGACCCTGGTTCAACAAATGTCATTGGGTAGGTAATTATTTATGAGGTATGATGCGGAACCCCTAGGCTTTAAAAACTTGGTTCCGTTTTGCTAATACCACCAAAGTTTTCCAAATGGACGGTCCTGCAATGGCGATAGCGCGATCTCCAAACACTCTAAGAAATACTTTTTTGTTTTTTCAGATATGGTGGTCCCGACTCGTTCCAAGTCTCCGAGAAGTGGAATTTGGACTGGGGAGCTTCCGTAGTCACCAGATGGAACATTTCACTGGCTCTGATAGACGGCAGAGGGTCAGGATTAAAGGGAAATAAGAATCTGTTTGCAGGCTACAGAAACCTGGGGACTGTGGAGATCAACGATCAGATCAATGTCACCAGGTAAACCTTTATTTTAATTATTTATTTGATTAGCCCATCACATTAACTTCACGCTGAAGAAGCCCATCACAGACATGGCGCCCCCTTAGTGCTTGTTTGTCTTATATCCATCAGAGGTAGTTTCACATGAGCAATGTTTGTATGTGTACTGGACCAATGTGTCGAATGAAAACAGGAAATTGATTTCAAAAATATTTTAAACAACCCGGGTTTACAGTATCGTGTTTTACGTTTTTATCTTACCTCAGTTTGTGTTGAAAGGTCATCTTTGACTCAAATAGTAGATAAGCCAAACAAGCACTAGACCCCAACAGGACCTGCATCTGGGGCTGGTCCTACGGGGGATATGCGTCCGCGCTCGCACTGGCTCGAGGCAGCTCCACCTTCAAATGTGCCGTGTCTGTTGCTCCCGTCACCGACTGGCTTTACTATGGTAACAACAGCAATAAACTGGCTTTAAGGTACTATTTCAGGTCTCTAACCCTTAAACTGCGGGTGACTCGCATAGGCGTCAAGTGTAAACTTGCATACAGTGCGGTTGTCAATCATAGACGTCATCCAACTTTGAATTTATCCTTGATGCACTGAGTGCATCCTCAGTCGTCGTGCAGAAAGGGTGTCTCCTGAAGACATTAGCTACGTCGCTAACGAAACGTCGAGAATAATGTAAGTTCTCTTATAACGGATCGTCTAATATCCGATAAATTAATTTTAACGGTGTAGTTATAATTATTGTAAATATGTCAAATGACCGTGATTCCAATCTAAGCCTAACACATTGGTAAGTAGATAATTTATAAAAAGAAATTGTTTTTTATGTAACCCAAATAAACTTGAATTATTTCAAAGATTTAACCAATTTATAAGGATGCCCTTATTTGCTAAATTTGTTTATTAAGATTTCTAATTTCTAACCTATAAATGTATCAAATGTCAAAAATATTCCAATTCAAGCGGTTTTTTATCGATGAGAGACAAGCGCCTATAGCGCTCAGATTTTGAACTAATCCGGCTTAGTGCCATCATTTGGATTCCCGGTTTTCTAAATGTTTTTAGTGATGATGATGATGAGTTGGTGATTTCTTTGTAGCACCGTTTCGTGACGTGGGCGCTTGTGCATGTGATGCCAGAAACTTGCTTGTCTTCAGTGCATTTCAGAACTGTCCACGGTCCTCTATCTCTCTCACATGATGAGGCAGGTGGTTCCAGGCCAGAGGACCAGCAAACGCAAATGCACACTCTCCAAACAATGTTTACTCTTCTGATCGGCTCTTCAATACTTGACTTGGCTCTGGTTTCTGCCAAGTGTGGTGTGAGGCTTGATTGAATCTATAATCTATAATCTAAGTTGCAAGGATATATTCATCTAAAGCTCTCAAATGCATGCCCACAAACAAACACATGTGGTTCGCGCTTACAAATGCTGAATGTGTGCTTACAAATAAAATCCAAACCTCAAATGAACATAAGCCCTACAACTTTTGCCGACCTTCCCTGACACAGGGGTGACATTGGCAAAGTGAACCATTTTTTACAGTATCAGCGAGATATTTGGATGTCTTTTCAAATAAAGCTTTGTGGACCATCGACGTGCTCTGGGACACGGAGTCAGTGAAGCTTCTGGAGAAGAGGAGTAATGTAATTAAATTTCGACTGACCAGCAATCATGCAAATCCATTGTAATTTTGTCTTACTTGTATTATTTTAGATTCAATATACACGGAGCGGTATATGGGTCTACCTACAGACGGGGACAATAAGGCTGGCTACGCGGCGGCACATCTCAATACTCCAGAAATTGTAAGAACTGTAACTGTTATTCTGTCATTCCGATAGGGGTGGCCAGAGCCTCTGCCAAGTTGCCTCAATTTTTTCCCTATCCTTGCACACCTCTTTCAGTTCATTCTATATCGATGGTTCATTCATATCCATCGCCTTTTCCATACATTTACATATTTTCCATTTTTGTTTTTTATCAAAGCAATAGATTTATGAGAAGGAATTCAATTCATCAACCTATTAAGGTACTTATCCGACCGATCTGTAGTCTAGCGGTAACGCTTCTGACTCATAAATGGAAGGTCGTAGGTACGAATGCCGGCGGAGCACAAAAAATATATACCAATTAGGTAAACATGCTCTTTGCTGGGTTGAATAATTCATGAAAAACCTTTACCAAAGACTGGTCACTAAAAAGGTCCATCCAGCCTTACTGGGTCTTGCTTGAGTATTGGAGCTTTGTAGCGATGACCAAGCTCATAAACACTTCTGCGGCACTACAACAAGTGTCATAGAACCTTAAAGTCTCTGAAATCTAGGAAGTCTCCCGCACAGGATTACTTAAAAAATAAATTTAGGTCACGCAAAAAAAAAAAAAAACGCAACTAATCTACACATATAGTGTAACTTCTTGCCGCGTTATCCCCGAAGGGGTCGCATGTGGCGAGTTGAACCTATTTATTTTTACAGGTAAGGGGGCCGGCCTTAGCCAACCACTTCTGTTGAAGTGGGGGTTTCCCAGCTCCCTAGAGGGCTGGTACTCATTTCTTGTGAAGGCTGAGTAAACCTTGCCGGTATTTTTATTATGGGGTTTTAGATAAACACCGAAATAGGAAATCATTTCTGACACCCTCCTCGGTGGGATTCGAACCCGAGCTCACGGGGTAGAATGCAAGCACTCTACCAACTGAGCTATCGACAAAGGTCGATAGTCACGAAAGTCACGGAAATGGAAAATGTGTCAACTTTTTTTTGTGATATTTCAGGCTCTAGAGTTGGGCAAGCGGAGCTTCATGCTAGTCCATGGTACTTTGGATGACAACGTCCACTTCCAACACTCCATGATGCTGTCCAAAACCCTGCAGCAGAATGACGTGCTCTTCACGCAAGTGGTATGCTGGTTTTTAAAACTATTTATTCTAAAAACAAATAAATAAGGGCTTGGAAATTATCATTGATTACTAGAATGAGGCTTTTTTTTAACCCTCTGTTGGTTGTATCTGTGCAAAAAAAATGCATTTAGAGTTTTTTGTGGAACTCTCCGTTTAGTCTTCAAGTCTAATAAAGGAACACTCTATAATAATAATCTATAATCTAAGTTGCAAGGATATATTCATTTAAAGCTCTCAGATGTATGCCCACAAACCAACAAGTGTAGTTCGCGCTTACAAATGCTGAATGTGTACTTACAAATAAAATCCAAACCTCAAATGAACATAAGCCCCACAACTTTTGCCGACCTTCCCTGAAACAGGGGTGACATTGGCAAAGTGAACCATTTTTTACAGTATGGGTGGTCAGCCTCATACCAACCTATAAGTCAAGGAATATGAATAATAAATTACATTTAAATATAAAAAAGAACAAAACCTTACAAAGAAATCTATACAAAAAAAGTCAAAAATTTCCTATGCAAAAAATGTAGCAAATGAATACACCAACATTAGAAATCAACATTGCAGATTAGCCGCCACTTCTTCCTGTCCTTGCATACTTCTTTCATTTCTGTGATGTATTTTGGGGATGTTTATTGTGGATGGGGGATATCAATCAGACGAACAGATGAGTCTTGGTTTCAATGTGATGTATTATTCCATTTCAGTGTTTACAAGGCGAGAGACAAAACCAGACTGACCAGTGAAGCAATAATAATCTCTAATAATATTATATTACAATAATACATTACCTTATATATGATATTACCTACTCTAAATAATCATATCATAATTATACATTACACCTCCCTCACTAAATGACGAATCTACATTACATTATATCATACTTATCATACTTATCATTATAACATATTATATCAATAAAAATTATATCTTATACAATTTCATCTTCTTTCATCTTGGGTACCGCAGGCGGTTCTCCCCCCTCGGACGCAGGCGCTCCGACCATGGTTGGAACCTGGAAACACCCGAGTCATTAGAGATCTGTCCTGCCTCATCCAACAGCTGACCCAACCCCAGGTCATTGTCAGACTCATCCTCCCAAGACACCTTTCTTCCGGAAATCTGATCATGATGTCTTTTCCAAATCTGATTTCCAGCTTTTACCAAGTAAATCCTGTTTCCCAATGTTTTAAATATAATGCATGGAACCCACTTCCCTACATTTCTGAAATCCTTAGTCATTACCTTTTGTCCAATTCTGAATAGTCCTTTAATCTTTCTTCCCCTGTAATTCCTTTGTTGATTTTCCTGATTTCTCTTTTTAAAAACACATACCTTTCTCCCCGTCTTTTTAATGATTTCTCCCCAGGCACTACTGTATCAAAAATGGATCTTATTTTTCTACCTATCATAAGCACGCTCGGCTCCATCCCTGTTGCTAATGATGGTGCATTTCTATGATCTACTAAAAATTCCAAAAGCTTATCTTCATAATCGTTAGGAAACATACCATTTTTCATAATTTTTTTTAAAAAACTTTTTGTTGTTTTTACCGTATTCTCCGCCAAACCGTTTGACGCTGGGTGATTTACTGCTGAAGTTAAATGCTTAATATTTAAATTTTTGCAAAACCTTTGAAAATCTACTGATGTAAATGCCGTCCCATTATCCGTTACAATGCAACTTGGAATACCTAACACTGAAAATATTCTCTTCAACTCTCTAATTGTATGCCTTGCATCAATTTTATCAACTTTTACAGCATCTATCCAATTTGATGCTGCGTCTACTACGACTAAAAAATATTTTCCTGCTAGCGGCCCGAAAAAATCTAAATGTATCCTTTTCCAAATATGTTGTTCTACCGGCCAACTTTTCAACTCGACTTTATCTGGAGATCCCATATTTCTTGCACATTGTGTACATTCTCTCACTGTTTTCTCAATTTCTGTATTCATCCCTAACCAAAAAAAATAATTTCTAGCCAAAGTTTTCGTTTTTACAATTCCCATGTGAGATTTGTGAATAAACTTCAAAATATCTTCCCTTAATGCCAATGGTATTACCAATCTGTTTTCATAAAATAAACAATCATTTGATTCGCTTAACTTTTCTCTTAAAAACCACCATTTTACCAATCCATTTGTCATTTTGGATTTATTTGGCCACCCTGTTTTTAAATACTCCTTTATCTCACAAATGACCTTGTCATTACGAGATGCTTTCTTGATGCATTCTACATTTAAATTTGTTTCTACTGCAATACAGTTTAAAAATTCTCCTTCAACATCCTCAATGTTTATCTCATTTATGATCTCAATATTATCTTCCCCCTCATTATCCGTACTACTCATTGGTAACTTCGACAAAAAATCTGCTTTATTATCCTTTGACGGAACAACTTTATGTTGAAGTGGTTTCACACCATCCCTCGATATTCGAAATCCCAAATATTCAACTTCTGTCAACCCAAATTCACATTTTTGTAAATTAACACTAAATCCACTACGTTCTAAACGCTTAATTACCTCTTCCGTTGCCTTCTCCAATTCTTGCAATGTATTCCCATAAATTAACAAATCATCCATAAATGCTATCGCATCCAACCCTTGAATTGCCGAATATAAAGCTCTGCTAAATATCGCTGGTGACGTCGTGAGACCAAAAGGAAGTACCTTGTACCTAAATAACCCAAATGGTGACGAAATCACACAAAGATTTCTCGACTCCTCCGACAACCTAATTTGAGAAAAAGCATTTCTCAAATCTAATTTTGCATAAAATTTTGCTCCATTTACTCTATTTATTAAATCTTCCACTCTAGGTAACGGGTACTTTATTTTTTTTAACATTGGATTCAAAGTATTTTTAAAATCGGCACATATTCTGATTTCATCATTTTTTTTTTTTCACAATCACTATTGGACTTGCCATTTCACTAGTCTCTACTTTCTCCATAATACCTTCTTGTAACATGCGATCTATTTCTTTTTCTACCCTTATTCTCAAATTAAAAGGAATTGGCCTCGGGTTAACAAATTTTGCCTTAAAGTCTTTTATAACTTCTATCTCCGCTTCAAAATTTTTAAAAGTACCTGCTTTACTCTCAAAAACAGCTGGATATTTTTTTCTCATACTAGAAAAAAAATCTGCATTATAATTCGTATTATTATTTCCTACTGAATAAATATTATCGCTAACATTGAATGAATTTATTTTAAAAGTATTCAAAAAATTCCGACCTAATAAAGAAGACGACCCTTTATATACAACAATTATTTCTATGTACTCTTTACTTCCTTGATATTCTACTCTCATGTACTTACGACCTTTTACTTGTAGTTGAGTACCATCATAGCTTGATAATTTCAAATCACAATGTTCTAACTTAATATTTGAAAAATGTTCATTAAATATGTGCCAAGGAATAATAGTCACCCCAGAACCCGTATCTAAAATCATTTTTAGATCTGTATCATTTACCTTTACGTTTAAAAAAATGGGACCATCCATCTCATTAATGGCCATTATTGTATTTATTCTTCGAAACTTGCATTTATTTGCATAATGACCAGATTTGTTACATTTAAAGCATTTAATATTATTATTATTTTTATTTAAAAACTTGCATGCATTTTGTTTATGACCGAATTTACCACAGTTAAAGCATTTATAATTATTATTCCTATCACTTGAAATACTTGCATGTCTAAAAATAGATTTCTTACTATCATTTGAATTATTTCGCTTGATTTCAGAATTTCGCTGTCTATCCCTTGACTTCCGAGTTTCTGTGGAATCCCTCGAATTACACGAACTCATTAAATTTATACTTTCTGAATTGTTTTGACCACACAAATGTTCCATTGTTCTCGCTAATTCTACACATTCAGATAATTTCAATTCCGTTGCTTTTAAAAATATTCTCTGCTTTATTTTGTTCTGTCTGATACCTATTAAAAATATATCCTTCAAATTTGCCTCCAATCTATCCTCAAATTTACAGTCTACCGCAATTTTTTTCAATCTAGCTATATAATCCTTAATTGACTCGGTTTCGAGCTGTTTACATGAATAAAATGACTCCCTATACTCAAATATATTTTTTTTTTACCCCACAATGACCCCCAATAATATCAATCAACTCCTCGAATTTTGCCTCCGAAATCTTTTTCGGAAAACATAGATCAGACACCGTCTGAAAAGTCTCCTTGGTGAGAGACGATAATAGAACAGCCCTTCTGCGTTCTTCAGTTAAAAACTTCTCATCATACAAAATGAGGACTTGGTCGAGCCGAAGTCTGAAGACATCCCAATCTCCAGTCCTATGGCAAAAAGGACTTAGACTCCTCCGTGTTCCCTCCATAGTCTGAAACGGCAGAAAGAAAGAAAACAAAAATCTTATCTGCTTCTGCGTCCGACAGTCCAGGAAACGCCTACGTGACCCTCAGAAAGTGGCTTCCACTCCCTGCAGCAGTCACCTCCAGGAAAATGACCCTCAAGGCTCCCAGCTCCTGCAGTACTCCCTGCAGCACTCCGCCCCAGTTGGATCCTCTCCTCTTGAAAAGAAAACCGCTGCAGTAACTCCCTGCAGCGATTCCTCTTGGCTCCGTGAGTTCTCTTCCTCTTGAAGAAAACCGCTCCTTCTCTTCAGACTTCTTCCAGTTCTCCCTGCAGCAACCTCGCCTCAGCTGGCTTCGTGATCCTCAGTCTTCAGATCCTTCTTCCTTCTCGAAGATTCCCACATGTTGCTCTTGCAACAATATTATTTTATTTCTTCCAAAAAAAAATTTTTTTATCCCGTTTTATATGGTTCTTCTTTATCCTACCGACTGCGCCACTGTGATGTATTTTGGGGATGTTTATTGTGGATGGGGGATATCAATCAGACGAACAGATGAGTCTTGGTTTCAATGTGATGTATTATTCCATTTCAGTGTTTACAAGGCGAGAGACAAAACCAGACTGACCAGTGAAGCAATAATAATCTCTAATAATATTATATTACAATAATACATTACCTTATATATGATATTACCTACTCTAAATAATCATATCATAATTATACATTACAATTTCATCCAGAGTCATAACCTTTTTCATACAAGTCCTCCTTTTATTATGACTCTGGATATCCCAGTCATTCGCTATTTCAGAGATTTGATCCTTCCATACTTTTCTCGGTCTTCCTCTACCACGACATCCATCTATTCTAGCAACATATACTTTCTTCGTCAATCTTTCATCACTCATTCTCTCCAAATCACTCAATTTGTGAAAATAAAACTTAGTGTTTTTCTTAGATTTTTATAATTTCTCATCTAATAAAAAATATATTCCTTTAATAAACCCTTCAACTGCGGGTGACACGCATAGGCGTCAAGTGTAAACTTGCATACAGAGCGGCTGTCAATCATAGACGTCATCCTTTAAATATGATTTCAAGCAGAAAGTCATAGAGATATTGCCTTGACAGTTGTCTCTGTCTGACACATATGCTTCAAATTCACGCCCTGATCCTTGACTTATAGGTTGGTATGAGGCTGACCACCCATACTGTAAAAAATGGTTCACTTTGCCAATGTCACCCCTGTTTCAGGGAAGGTCGGCAAAAGTTGTGGGGCTTATGTTCATTTGAGGTTTGGATTTTATTTGTAAGTACACATTCAGCATTTGTAAGCGCGAACTACACTTGTTGGTTTGTGGGCATACATCTGAGAGCTTTAAATGAATATATCCTTGCAACTTAGATTATAGATCCCAAATGAGAAAGCTATATTTTGTAAGCTTCTTTTACATGCAAACTTCCAAAAAAATACGCTAGATGGCAAGTAATCATTAAAATGAGGGTAGGTAGTTTTTTTTTTAATTCAAATTTTGTTCCAATGAAACATGTGACAGAAGAAATTCGCTGATTTTTGTCGCTGGTTTTGGCGTCTGCTGAAAAAAATGACAACATTTTGTTTTTCAAATTATAAATGAAAATAGTGTTTTTTAAGTCATTGATTGGACAATTCTTATGATTTTGAAGTGTTTTCAAGAAATGTGTCCACCGTAAGCGGTAGTGGAAAACCAAGTAAGTAGCAGTTTATCTTATACTTCCTAATGTGTCATCGATTTTGTAAAATGTTTGAGAAATATGCTCATGGCTTGGATTCAATTTTCATGGACGGGCATGATTTTTTATTTTGATATTTTCAATGTATTTTCGACTTATGTATATCTAAGTAGTACCAGCAAGGTTTATGAGCTTTCATAAGAAATGAAAACCTTTTCTGAGCAAGAAAACTTCCTTTGTATTCTAGATCGATGAAATTAACGTAATTATCATATTTTGGACCTTGGTTTTATCTCGCGAATTTGTAACCTATTTATAAACTAATTATTATTTTTTATTTTTGTTTCAGAAATTGAGTTGCTAACAGCTAACAACCTCGAAAACAGTGAAGACCACCATGTCGTTTTGAGGATTTTTTCTAGTCATGAAAGCGAAACGTCGGCAGATAAAAAAGTTGAAAAAGACCCACAAGAACACAGAAGAAAAATTTAACTTTTAAACCTAAAAACCGATCATGAAAGTGAATGTGAAAGTGTAAAACTTTACTTAAAACCTGTGTTGTTTTACTACGAGTTTTTAGGTTAAATGGAAACTGTGGATACAATCATAATTAAAATAGTATTACAACTATGTACTTTAAATTGTTTAATTATAATAATGAGAAAACATTGTCGGTGTTATGACCAAGGGGACCAAGCGGCCGATCTTTCTAGCGTATTTGGAATGAAATAACGTTGGTTCGATCTCTGCTTGGGTCACTTGACTGTAACTTTGACCCTGGTTCAACGGATGTTATTGGGTAAATATGAATTAATAATTCATTAATATAAACAATAATGAATTATTAATTGATGATATTAATACCTAATTATTTAATAATTCAAATGGGTAAAAACAAAGTTTTAATTCACTTATTTATTTATTTTTTGTGCTCGAACATTTTCGCCTAATGAGGCATCTTCAGGAGTAACCATTCTGCTCCTGAAGATGCCTCATTAGGCGAAAATGTTTGAGTACAAAAAATAAATACATAAGTGAATTAAAACTATGTTTAAACCCATTTGAATTTTTAAATAATTAAAAATGGACTTTTACTGTGTGTCAGGTAGCTAGCATGTCAGATAGCTACCTGTGAAAAAAAAAGAAGAAGAAGAAGACATGATCTGTCAAAACATTATACCTGTCAAAGGAAAAATAATGTCATTACCAACTCACAAGAAATTGAAGCGCATCTTTAGCCACAGAAATTGAGCTGGATCAAGATGGGAGGAAGAAGACAGGCTGAGATTGACAGTTAGGAGGGAAACACTTAAAATCCCCCGTTAAGCTCCGCATCGTGATGGTAGGAAGCTTATAAAAGGCGTCGACCCCCCACAATCGGGGACACAAGCTCTTCAACACCTGAACCAATAACACCTACCAGGCGTGGCCAAGAACATCTATCGGAGAAGGCTTGAGTCGCCGTTGTTGCCTGCACCACAAAGCCCCTGGCCGCGCCTGGGTCCCCCGTGGCGGATTCCTCGGAAGGAAGGAGCCCCTGCTTTACCCGTCGCAAGCGCCCGCTTGGCTACTCCTTGATATCCGGAGCCCCGTGCCCAAAGTTCCTCAGGAGGACGGAGCACCGGCCCCGTCCAGCCGAGCGCACCCGTCTTATCGCGGGCTGAGCCCCGTGCCGCAATTCCTCCGGAGTGTGGAGCCCGACATCCCGCCAAAAGCGTTGCCGTGCCCGAGGCCGGCGCCCCAGCATCGACTACCCGCATCCCAGCATCAAGACTTCTCTCCGTCCCCGTGAGCTAATCGAAAATTTAAATACATTATCTAATTTCACCTAGAACCAGTCAGTCGTGCAGTTTAGCGTGGTGATGCTCTCATTTCTCATAATTTAAAATAAATCCCGTCTTTCCTTTACCCGGTTTTTCTCTCCATCACCTATATTTTTGAACCTCTTTAGCATCAGTGGAAAGCGAGCAAGGTGTTGGGCCTGAACACCACCCTGAGGAGTCTTTAGCTAGCCGGGCAACTGCAAAAGCGCGCAACCTAACCTCAAAGGAGCCCCTTGTCCGATTGTCGGAATCCTAACCTCAAAGAGGTGACGGTTCGCGGCAGCGCGGGGGCCCAGCAGGGCCGCGCTTCAAAGCTGGTCATCACATGTGTTAATAGTTCAACACTAAAAAATATATTAAAACCTGCTTCTGGCCAGGCAGAATAGGTTGGTGAATTGCATTCCTCTTCACAAATGTATTTTAAAAAAAAACATGGAAATATTTTTTCCAAAAGACGTTTCAAACTGACCGAAAGTAAATGTTTCAAGTTTATATGATCATTTTCTATTTTTCGTAGACATAATCCATCATATTATTTATTAATGTACAAACTTTATTTCATTGTAAATTTGTATTATAATTCACTCCTTAAAATGTTAATAAAAAATATATTTAAAAATAACGTTGTTTTTCTTTTGAAATAAGTATGGCAGAAACAAAAAATATTATTTTTAAAGAAGAAGAAGAAGTCCCCAGGGGGGGTTTTGTAGGAAAAACTTTTGCCCCGAAGTATAGATGACTTTTTACTATTTCCATATACCTTGTTTTTCCTACATAATGCACTGAAACAGGGTTGAGTGGCACATCTATAATACGTAGTATTATAGTATACTTATCTATGCAGCTAGTTACTCATGTATTCGTGTTTTGAAAATTGTAATTCATTTGTTCGTTCCTCAATTGTTTTTTTCTTTGCGTCACTCATTTTCTAAAATGGAATACTTGAAATATCGCGTTATTTAGTAAGAGTTCCACCGTGGCACCAGTGCTGCAGAAACGGCTATAAGGATTAATGATGTGTATGGCGACGGTGCCCCAAAACAAAACATAGCGCGTTTTTGGTTCCAACGTTTTTGTTCTGGAAATTTCGGCCTGCAGAACAAGCCTCGTGGACGGCCGGAGACAAAAGTTGATAATGAGGAATTTAAGGCTTTTGTGGAAACTGATCCATCGCAAACCACGTCCAAGTTAGCTGTAGGCTGCAAAGTAACTGATAAAACTGTTTTAATCCACTTGAAGCAAATTGGAAAGGTCAAAAAGCTTAAAAGGTGGGTACCTCACTTTGAGTGAAGCAAATCAATAAACGCGCGTCGACTGCTGTGTTACATTACTCAACCGGCACAATAATGAAGGGGCTTTACATCGAATTATTACCTGTGATGAAAAATGGATCCTGTAGAATAATCGGAAGCGCTCATTGCAATGACTAATCCCTGCCGAACCAGCCAAATCATGCCCCAAGCGAAAATTGACTCAAAAAAGCTACGTGTGAGCATTTGGTGGACTAGTGCCGGTGTCATTCACTACACCTTTCTTTAATCTGGTCAGACGATTACGGCAGATGTCTATTGTCAGCAACTGCAAACCATGATGGAAAAGCTAGCTGCTAAACAACCGAGGCTGGTCAATCGTTCTAGGCCACTACTGCTTCGTGACAACGCTAGACCACACACTGCACAACAGACGGCTACCATATTAGAGGAGCTTCAATTGGAATGTCTAAGACATCCCCCGTACTTTCCGGACCTTGCTCTTACATATTACCATTTTTATCGAAATTTGGATAACTTCTTGCAAGGGAAAAAAATCATTTCTAATAGGGCAGTCCAAACCGCCTTCAAAGATTGAATTGATTGCCGTCCGAATGGTCCGTAACTTCAGACCGATTAGCCTTCTTAGTGTGCCAGGTAAAGTGCTATGCAAGATTCTTATCCATAGGGTAAGATTATCCACCCAGAAGAGGGTCTCGACAGATAGTCGAAAAACAGCTGGCCGTAAATAAAAAAGGTATACGCAGCTTTCGTAGATCTTGAGAAAGCCTTCGACTCGGTGGATAGAAGTATGATGTGGTGTGTGCTTGAGAGGTATGGTGTGAACGAAGCACTTCTGAACGCGATACGCGCCATCTATGTAAATAGCAGGGCGTGTGTCAGGGTGGATGGAGAATACAGCGAGTATTTTAATGTGTACAAGGGTGTGAGACAGGGTTGCATAATGAGCCCATAGTTATTCAATATAATTATGGATCATTGTGTTAAACAAGCGAATCTGGAAGGGCATGGCATACAGATTGGAGAGAGAAAAGTCGGAGTTCTGCTTTATGCTGATGACGCAGTATGAATTGCTGATTCAGCAGCGGAACTTCAGGCAATGCTCTCTAGTCTGAACCATGCTCTGTGTGGGAAGAAGTTGAAAATTAATGCAAGTAAGACGAAAGTACTGATTTTTCACAGAACGGATGAAAATGAAGAATGCACGTTTATGTTGAATGGTACGAAAGTTGAAATTGTGGATGAATTTAGATACTTGGGAAGTATGTTCGAGAAGAATGGAAAGATGACAAGAGAACTTGAGAATAGGGTGTGCAAGGGAAAGCAAGTGGTCGGTGCAATAGGAAGAATAGCAAAGAACAAGCGATTGACGATGGATCTGAGAATGTCGGTACACAATGGCATATTGTTACCGACTTTGATGTATGGAAGTGAAGCATGTACAGTGAACGACAGCGAAATGAGTAAAGTATGTACGGTGGAAATGAAGCATTTGAGAAGCATGACAGGAAAAACTCTGAAGGATAGAGTTAGGAATGAATGGGTAAAAAAAGAATGTTTGAAAGAGGATGTGAAAATTAAGCTACAAAAGAATGTGATGAGATGGTTTGGGCATGTGGAAAGAATGAATGATGATTGACTGACATTAAAGTATGTATACAAAGAAAGTGTGAAAGGAAAAAGAGGGAAGGGACGACCGAGAAAAGTATGGAGTGATCAGATTGAGGAGATTTTGAAAGAATGGGATATACAAAGTGAGCGTAAAAGAAGAAAATACATGAAAAAGGTGATGGATATGAATGAATTGAAAGAGGTATGTAAGGATAAGAAAAATGGAGGCAGCTCTGCAGAGGCTCCGGCCACCCCTAGCGGAATGGCGACAGAGTTACAGTTGCAGTTATGGTTATATTAATAAAAGGATCAATGAACTACCTATGATATGTCAAAAGTACATAGATAGCAATGGTACATACTTTGATTAAATAAATAAGAGTATATTATATTAAAAAAAAAAAGAGTTTTTGTTCCTCCCATACAAAACGCCAATTTCATATGTAAAGACCTAATATTTATTGATATTGCAGTTTTTTTTATCTAAACTATTGAGGTAAGTATTGCACCTGCGATTGCATCTTTGGAGGTTGTGTTGTGGTGGATTGAAAGCCCGTTTTGAAAGTGTATATTTTTATGCAGTATGTAAGTAATGTTTGATCAAAGGTAATTCAATATGTTGTCTTGGTTGAAATCTTCCGGTCTTCAAGCTTCCACTGCGTCCAGGCGGAATTCCTCCTCAAACCGCCGTGCTTGTGAGGCGAGCAGGATACTTGAAGTGCGGGAAAGAAAGGAAATATGGAAGTTGGCAATTAGGAAGAAACCTTGTAACTTTTGAGTAAGTTCTGATTGGCCCTAACAAGGACCTTTTTTGTGAGCAGGAGAAGAACAATTAACTTTTCAGGAAACGTAAGAGTGGTCCTAAGAAGGACCTTTGAGTTGTGATGTGAGCAGTGTGCTGTAGGAGACGGTTGCCTCAAGTCTGTTCCAGGCGAGGTCTTGGGAGTCTTCCAGGTGAAGATGTAGCGAAGCTGCGGAGGTGTCCAGGCAGGAGCGCGAGGTAGTTGGTACGCCTCTGCTTGGAATTTGGCGGGAGCGCGAAGTAGCTCTAGATGTTGTCCGCTCGGTGGTCTAGGCGTCTCTCTGGTGAAGATGTAGTGAACTGCGGAGATGTCCAGGCGAAGGCAGTTTTGCGTCTCTGCTTGGAAATTGGCGGGAACGCGAGGCGGCTTGCAATTTTGGCGGGAGCGCGTAGGTACTAGATGTTGCTCGCTCGGTGGTCTCAGCGTGGTCTCAGCCACAGAGGTCTCAGCGTTTCTCCCCCGCGGGAGCGCGTCGTACGCGCTTTTATACTCCCACTTGTTCACGCGGGCCCACTACTAGTAGACTAAGAGCCAGACGTACGAAACCTTACCTCATCGACTACCAGGCAGAGACATGGTCAGGCTGGTAGTTTGCATCGAGTACATCATTTTTTCACTGGTCTGCCTTTTCCTATCCTGGAGCGTTTTGGATGCGGCCTCTTCAAAGAGGCCCAAAAAATGGTGCAAACTACCTCATCGACTACCAGGCAGAAACATGTTTGGGGAGGTGTCCGGCATCGAGTACATGCCTTTTCTGCAGATTTTGGTGATCCTACCCTGGAGCGTTCTGGAGGCGGCCTCTTCAAAGAGGCCCAAAAAATGGTGCAAACTACCTCATCGACTACCAGGCAGAGACTACTAAGAGATGATGACTTACATTATTTACCTACTTTTTGCATTAAAAAAAATACTCCAAACCTGGAGTATTTTGAATGCGGTCATTTTTTTAACAAATATATAAATCGATCTTTTGATACAAGTTGTATGAGTCATGAGAATAAAGAAAAAAAAATATATGTTACATTCGTTACTAATAATAATAAAATTAACATACCAAAAATTTGTATTTCCAACCCTTCTGGTTCAGGAGAAAAAAGGGTAAAACGGTAATTTTTACATTATATTTTATGACTCAAAAACAAAGTACAATAATTGGATTTTTTGTAAATCACAAATAAGAACGTTAATTTTAAAACAATAATAGTCTCTTACACATTCTTTCTATCTGCTATAGTTTCACGGGAAATGAATTTTAAAGTAAAATATTTTCCAAAAAACTTTACGTCGAGTCCCGTTTTTGGTCAAAATCTAGCTTAAACGCCTCAGTACTTTGTTTTAACAGAATATAAAAAATAATATCGTGTAGAAGATTAAACAAATATTAAAACTTCATGGATACTTACTTACTTATAATAAAGGGTTGTAAATTATCTGTCCTGTTATAGTTAGAATGTTGAAAATAAGTATATACCTCGTAGCACGAGGGATACGCGTGATATCATCGATGTATATATGCATGGATGGGCGACGAAAGCAATCTTTTGAGACGTAAGAACTCTCCAACGCGCGTATCAGAAATTAAATGTACAGTGGACTGCACATGACTTTACAGCATAAAATAAAGTTGTTTTGAGGTGATATTTAATTTTCACAACAAAATGTTTAATTTGTATTATTAATGAAGGCAATCTGCTTAAGTAATTTTAATTTTGCGGTATGATCATTTTCCTTGACTTATAGATTTGTATGAGGCTGACCACCCATACTGTAAAAGATGGTTCACTTTGACAATGTCAACCCTATTTCAGGGAAAGTAGGCAAGAGTAGCAGGGCTTATGTTCACTTGAGATAGGGTTTTTATATTGTAGGTTCATATGCGGCATGTGTAAGCGCGAACTTATACGTGTCTGCTTATGGGAATACGTTTAATATAAATCTCAAATGATATATGGGTATCGCCGTTTAAATTTGTACCATAACTGTCGACCGGCAAGATTCAAGAAAACGTAAACATCGCGAATTCAATTAAGGTCTATTCAAAATGACATTCAAAATGGTGCTCTAATTTTTACTGAACAGTGTTTACGAACTGCTATAAAATCTTGTATTCGTCGTCGAAAAAAGAAATGAGATATAGAAATGTAACAAAACCTAATTTTTCGAACCTGTCCGTCTGTACATCCGTTCGTTCGTATGTATGCATGTATGTATTTTACCGGTATGGGTGGTCAGCTTCATACCAACCTATAAGTCAAGGAAACTTATTGAAATACAATAAACGAGCGATTTTAGGTAGTTTTAAATGTGCGTATTCATTTTATTACAGAGTACATCGTCCAAATATGCCCGCGAGATGGCGTTTCTAAGCAGCTGTGCCGTTAGGCCCGTGACGCACTAGGCCTGGCTGCCTAGTGCGTCACGGCCCAATCTAGGTCACGGCACAGCTGCTAGATTCAAAATCTCATTTAATAACTGCCTAAAATCGATCGTTTATTGTATTTCAATAAGTTTCCTTGACTTATAGGTTAGTATAAAGCTGACCACCCATACTGTAAAAAATGGTTCACTTTACCAATGTTACCATTGTGTCAGGTAAGGTCGACAAGAGTTGCAGGGTTTATGTTCATTTGAGATTTGGTTTTATATTGTAGGTTCACATGCAGCATGTTTAAGTACGAACTTAAAGTCTTAAATGCAATATATTTTTGTAACTTAGATTATAGATTATCATAGATTTAGATAGATAGGCAATGGTTTTTTTGCGTACATTTTTCACAATATCCAGCACCGATATAAAAATTAGGTACCTCTGTGGTCCAAATTTCATTTAATCCGTTTAGCCCACAGATCACGGAATAAACCTTTTTGCTATTTTGAATAACAAACATCAAACGGTGCATTTAAAATATTAATAGCATGTAGTAAGGTTGATTAGATAGTTTTATGTTTCAATTAGGTACGTAAATGTTATTTGTTAGTCAACCATAAATTAACGGTAAGTAGGTGTATTTTTTTAAACCTACGTGAATACACCTTAATATGGTAACATACGTTAAAGATTGTAAATAAAAAACCGCCCGACATTACCTTAAACTTGTGCCATTTGAAAAATAATGCTGTCAGCAATGATACAAACATACAATCATTAGAAGGATTAATGGATCTAAGTAAAAAATATACAACTGATAACTTATTCGAATACATACCTTAATAATGCCAAGCTAACTTCCACTCAAAACACACACGACAAATTCCCGAGTCTGATGTAAACGTTCTCAGAAGAAAATGAAGGTATCGAATGAGTTTTTTTGTGTTGTCCACACTGAACCAAAGAGTTACCATACGTGAAAAAATACTTAAGATTGCAAGATTTTTGTCAGTTCCAATGGAATTGGTAACATACTACAAGAAAAATTTCGGAGCCAAAAATGGAGACAAACCTTAGCAATCAAAATTTCGTGTTTAAATAAGTAAATATTATTGTGGCTAGTACAGAAAATGAAAGATACGTTACTAAGGTATATGCAAAAATACTCAACTTTAAAAACGTTTGACTATTTTGATCGTATCATGCCATCAAAGGGTCAAAAACGGGTTGCGGACATGTAAAATTTGTATGGGAATGGAAAAAAGGCGTTTTTGTTTTATTTTTTAATTACATCGCCACTTAATGCTTTTTGCAGTTTTTTTTTGTATTTCGATACGCTTTTTATTTACTTTACTCTGATAATTTTAGAATTCAGTAGAGATCACCAGTTTTTATGAAAAAGCTGAAAATCATTAGGGGACACACGCACAAGACAAAAGGTACAAATTTCGACGGCGATACCCATATACCTTTGCAGCTTAGATTTAGATTATTGGTCACTTTTGTATCAAAAATAACACTTCAAAGCCTAGTATTTTAAATTAACCTTTTATAATCATTTTTGTATTTTTCTTCTACGTACTTTTTCATTGCTGCATTTTTTATATTGCTGGTCATGTATTGCACCCTCCACGTGACTAAGCTGCAATTAACATTTTATTGTTATTATTGCTATCAAGAAAATTACAATAAATTGTTGTATGGAAATTTTTCGCTTTATACGGTGGCTATATTTTACTTTTCGAAAACAATAGTGATAAATAAATGTAGGTTCATATAATGGCTTTCAAATTGGCTGGCAATAATTTTTGATTAACCCTTCCGCTGCCTAAAAATTTTAAAATATTGTTACTTTATAGCAGTCCGAAGGAGCTATAAAGTGTTGTATTCGTCCGATTTTTTTTGGAGGTTTCAACGGAAATGAGTTGTCCTGCACCAGGACGTGCAAAAAAACCTAATTTGTCGAACCTGTCCGTCCGTCCGTCCGTGCGTCCGTCCGTATGTATGTATGTCCGTATGCCCTAGCCGAAACTGCTTATCGCAGAGACACCAATTTTTGGATTAAGAGAATTGATAACCACAAATTTTGATGAGCTGACTGGCATGGCACCAACCTGAAAATTCAAGATAGCTGCCATACAAAAAAAAACATAAAATTGCACTTTTCTCCAAAACGGCTCTAACGATTTACTTTAAAACTTCAGTGTGATCGTTGCTTAAACTGTCACTAAGAAAAATAGCTATAGCAGCACTCTTGCCAATTTTCGTCTATGGGTTGCCATATGAAAAAAATAAACAATTGTGATTTTCTCAGAAGTGAAAGCGTTGACAAAAGAATAATTCTTTACAATACGAGTATAATACATTACATAAAATAATATATAAAATTAAATATGTTTTTTGAATATAAGAACATAAAGTGACGTTAACATGATATCAAAAATTGAAATTAAAGGGCTACAAGAACCCATCAGAACGCAAAAAACTTTTATATTTCTTAACTTTAATAGAAAGAACTCTCTTATCACTATAATTCGTAGTGAAACATTTTTCAAACGACGTTGTGTTCGTTGTGGACGTTGTGTTCAGACATAAGTTAGTTTAAAATATATGTTTAACAGTATACCAGTCAGTGCGAAGCGTAGGTGGCGGTGGTTGAACAAGACATACAGAGAAGAGGTCGTACGCAGACGACATGAATTGTACACAGGTAGCTCTGAAACAGGTTTAAAAATATGTATAAGAAATGGTGTAAAATATTATGAGACAAAGCAAATTGAAATTGACACAGAAACAAATTTGTACATTACATAGTTAAGACAAAATAAAATAAAATTGTAAAAGTGATGTTTTGTTCTTGTAAAATAATAAAAATTTAAGTCATGATTATTAAGTGGTAGAATTTGGTCTTTGTTCTAAGTTTTAATGGTGGCACACAATTCACATTTGGGGTACAGGACCCTAAGCACTAACGAGTCTAGCTCGTTTTTCACTTATTGCTCTTGAAAACACAAAAATTTTGCCTTTGTACACAGAAATTTATTTTTAAGTATCTACCTGCCTAACAGACCAAAATCATCCAGCAAGCAGTCAATAAGTACAACGTGGTGAGCTCTCATACAAAACAATAACAAGTTGTCTGTTACATGTGGGTTACAAAAGGAAAGGATCTAACTACTTATGATCCTTCGGTTCGATTCACACTCTTTTGGAAGAACCGATAAGAAACCAAGAGAGGCGGAAAGGAGGTAGGAACACCATGGAAAAACAATGAGGTGGCCCGTTCATTGGCCAGTGCAACGCAAGAGGGCGTGGCACACTGATCTCACTATTCAACACAGGTAATCCTGGGATTGGGAAGTACAGGTTATACATATTATATACATGAAGTACAGGGTATACATATTACATACATACATTACATGAGAAAATTCAAAAATATTAGACAGACAGATGTTGTGGTAATTTGAAGTAGAGGTGAAGATCTCCTGCTCGAGATGTGACAATACCGGTCTGAAGACACACAGTACTGACCACACTCTGTCGGCATTTCTTGACCGCTCCGACCAGCGACGATTTAGGACTCTAGCCCTAGTCACAAAGTTGGGTGCTAGGGTTTTTGCTTCAATGAACAACGAAGAAGCGTTGATCATTGCCCGGGCAGGTATAGGGTGGTAACTAGCGTACGCCCCGAAGCAAGCCCTTCTGAGGGGTTTCTGAGTGAGTCAACATTCGGTATATCCTGCCTCCGTGCAGTATACGCCGACGTACATGACAATAACTAAACTCTCCGGCAGACACTACGCCGTGGTGACTGTCCCAGCTAACAATGCTTTTAGTAGTCTAGGCCTGGCTTCAGGAGGTGGTCAATCTTCATACCACTCTTCTCCTTGGGTTCCAGTGTGTTCTCAGGTTTTGCCCACATGGCGAAAACCTTCCTTCCGTCAATAAATAACATGATAAATAAACACAGGGATACAATCCGTTGGCGCCATCCGAAGATGCAAGCCTGGCGTACCCATCACTCCAAGGTGATTTCAAAAAATGAGTCAGCAGACTCCCCCAAGTCTCGTCAGACTGGTACCAAGTCCCGTCGGACTTCAAGTCTCGTAAGACTTCCAACGCACTCCGGCGTTGCCAATCCCGTTGGATTGCAGGAGTATCCCGGTTACGTCAAACCACTCCTCACGCTTCTCCCAAGCGCCCCACAATCATCCCAGATTGTGTCCAGTCCCCTTGGACTGCTCCAACGCACTCCAGCGTTACCGGCAAGGGCTCCACCCTTTCCCAAGACGTGCTCACTACGTCTTCCCACGCATTTACAGCGTTCGGCAGCATACCACCTTTGTCAAGGTGTATTGCCTATGATGTTCACAGATGTTCTCCGGATGTCTACATCTGGACTAGCTCAGCTCTCCTTCTCGTTCCCTTTTTGAGCGCCACTAAGTTTTTATCAAAACTTGGAAAGTTGAAAAATCATGCAGGCAATAAACGTAGACAAAGTAATAAAATACAAAAACAATGAAACAGATTAAAGAAGGTACAGTGTTGGATAAACAGCTGGTGACCTTGGATTGTGACCTGGCCAAATTACCTGACATCACTCATGAGAGTGTGTACTTTGAGTCCGCAATCAAAAGACAACCCGCGTCCAAAACATGTAAACAAGAAAGAAAGTACAGATCCATTCTCCGAAGAGAACCCGCTGGATTCTGACTCACGACCTGGCCAAATTACCTGATCCAACTCGCAAGGAGTTGATACTGTGGGTCGGAGACAAAACAGACAGTTTTTCTGCAGTTGAGCATAAATGAATATGCGAGTTGAAAGAACACATGAGAAGAAAAAGAAACATTCATTTAAATAATAAATACATATATGGACACCAACCAGGTCTCCCTGGAGCAAACGCAGACAAGCGGACGTGAAGGGCGAGAGAAAGGCTGTTTGGCTTTTCAGCTATCACGTGAAGGATATTCTCAAGGCTGGACCTGCTATGGCGGAAGAGTGAACTACTTTCCTACGAGCAAACGAGAATTAGATGCGTAAACTCATTTACAAACACCAAGGACGTCTGCAAAGCGCTAGCATGACGTCTATAAGTCAAGGAACTGTACTGCCAGTTTTACAGGCCAGTTTTGTAGTTTTGTTTGGTTTTGTTTGGCACAGGCCAGTTTTACAGGTTTTACTGCCAGGAATAAGTACTGCCAGTTTTATCAACACACATCAAATGGCTTCATCGAACTAATTTTGAAACTTATTTTCACAGAATATGTCACATTTAGGTAACAAACAACTTTGCTAAAATTTACTTTCAAATTTTTACGTGAAAATATTTGAAATAAATAAAAACGTAAGTTCAAAAAGTTAGTGCCAAAATCTAGATAATACACATTTCTTATTTCTACAAAAAGTACATCAAACACGTCCTACTAAGCATTCAAAAGGAAATAGTTTTACATACCTGGTAAATATGATGTAGAATGTAGATGAACAGCATGCCGAAACATTTTAAAAGACGTAAGTACATTACTAATCGTCAAATAAACACGTATCTGATTCCTTTAACTTCCGTATTGAAACAATGAGGTACATAACAAAGGCGACTGGACATTATAAAACGCAAAATAACAAAAATGTAAGAAATTCACAAAGCGAGCTCGTATACAAATAATGTCGGCCGGCCACCCGCCACACGCGGTCGCGTGGGGGTAGGGATACCAGATGAAAAATTTAAAATTCCTGACAAAAAGCCTAATTTCCATAGAAAGTCCTGACATTTTGTTGCAAACGTAATTAAACACTGCGTACTTACTTAATAAGTACAAAGCTAAAGCATAAACAAATATTTCAAACTAACTTGTGTTTCAAATATTTTTCTATGCTTTGACTATTAAAAAATTGAAAAGTCCTGATACTTCCGAAATCCGGTCGCAATCCCGACAAGAGCCTAAAAATCCTGACGTATGGCAGCCCTACGTGGGGGGTCTCTCGTGACGTCATTTCAAAGTTGTTTGAGAAACAGCCACAGAGAGAGTAAAATTCAGAAATAATGTTGCCAAAACCAAAATATGCCCAAAGATTTCTAGGCATGCGCGTCACAATCTGTCAACTCGTGTCTGATCAGTGCTGCCGCTGGGAAAAAAGTCGCGAGATTTAAAAAAAGCAAAATAGCAAAATCGATAAAACGGCAACACTGCTAATCGTATTTTTGACAGCCCGTCACGCAAGTTTGTATCAAACAAAAAGCAAACTTGTTTATTCATATTTGAAACATGATGCAAAATGCAAGCTTGCAGCAATATTGCAATAAACTTATTTTGTCATATTTGACATGACAATGTAAAATCAAGTACAAATCAAACTTGCAGCAAACTGACCTGCTATCTGGGTAATTAAATTATATTTGTATGTTTTAGGATTTGTATGAGTGTCAGAATCTATTTCATTGTATATTATATTACCCAAACGTTGAATACGTATTAGTGGGCTGTAGAAGTGTGTAGATGTATGTGTGGATACAGTGCGATAAGGAACTAAGTTGCGGGCATAGAGTAATAATTACTATAGAGGGCGCGTGTGCGACGTTTTCCATAGCGCCTGGTGTAAGCAGATGTTCTATAGCTACTTCATTATAGATATATGCAGCTGTAGTGATGTGCGCGCAACAAAATATGTTATTGATACTTTAAAATCCAAGATTTTAATCTAGTATCGAAAAATAAACTAAAGTTGTAATAAAAGCCTTACATTTAGGTTTAAACAGATCATATGTATGGGGATTAAGGTTTTACTGAAATTCGAAGTGGTAGAAAAACTGTGTTTCGTGGATTGACTACTACACGGCCATTTTTGTTTTTCCTTATATTTGAGTTAAATTGGTTCTAATGCATGTAACAAAAGTCTCCTGCGTACCATATTTACATGTTTATTATTTGTCAAAGATTTTAACACATTTCAATACAATATCAAAACAATACAATAAATAATATAACCAAACACAAATCTGTAAAAGACATTTAAACAAAACATACGCGGCTTTGAATATTTGGTGCCTAGTCAGTTCTTTTGATGGCATCGACCCACTTCCGTAAATAATGCGTATTTTGTGGAAACCTATAAAAATACAAATAAGTATGAAATATTCAGTATTTTTTATTATTATTGACTTATAGGTTGGTATGAGGCTGACCACCCATACTGTAAAAAATGGTTCACTTTGGCAATGTCACCCCTGTTTCAGGGAAGGTCGGCAAAAGTTGTGGTGCTTATGTTCATTTGAGGTTTAGATTTTATTTGCAAGTACACATTCAGAATTTGTAAACGCGATCTACACGTGTTGGTTTGTGGGCATACATCTGAAAGCTTTAAATGAATATATCCTTGCAACTTAAATTATAGATTGAATGCGATTTGATCGTCAATGAACGAACGTCATAGAGCCCAAGTAGTAAAAAAAAATCCACTTTTTGAAAATACTGAGGGGGCGGAATTCCATATAATTGTAAAATTTAGCAAAATTTTTATGATTCTCATTGAATTTTAGTAATATGAACGAAATGTGAAGCGCATATCGATATCACAAATATCACACAGTGACACAGCGCATCACTAGCAGAGCGGTGCTTGGCGGGTGGGTAAAGGCGACGCGGTAACTCTCTCTTTTCACCCCCGCAACACAAAGTTTTAGATCGTTCGACTTGGCCAAATTTTGTACTCACCGGTGGAATTTTATGTAGCTATTCTGCTTTGTTTGCTTCCTTGTGTCAGTTTTACAAGTTTTAACACAACCATTCATCATTTTTACTAAGATAATTGAAATACAAGTCAACTGTCAAAAAATGGGAGCGCCCCCCCCGCGCGCCTGTCAGTTTGCGATCACGTGATCGGGTTTGGACCAATGAGACGTTGATCGCACTTCGAAGCAAAAAGTGCTTACTGTTCGCACTTGGAAAGGCTCTCTCTATGTATATTATTACTCTATGGTTGCGGGTAATAAATGAAGGGATGGAGAAATTCAGTACGGAAAGTAGGATTGGTGAATCAATTAAGGAGTGTTTAATTTTAAAAAGCACAATGAGGTCATTGATTAAACGCCTATCAGTGAGACTATTAAGATTCAAAATACTAAGTAAATATTGTGCATTAAATTCAGAGACAGGAATTCTTAATTTGAAATTAATAATTTTTAAAAATTTAAGTTGAATGCGCTCAATGGCTTTTATATGACAGGCATAATAGGGTGACCATACGGGGAACAATATTCCATGGAGCTTCTAACTAGTGACATGTAAAGCGTTTTAATACTATGAATATTATTGAAGTCCTTGGTTGTTCTTGCTACAAAACCCAACATTTTCATTCCCTTACCCGCAACATAGTTTATATGATTTATAAACGATAATTTGTGATCAAATAAAACACCTAAGTCAGAAATAACCAAAACACTATTTAACTTTTGTTGACCTATGAAATAATCATGCAAACAGGGATTTTTAATTTTATAAAATCTCATTATTTGGCATTTAGAAATGTTAAGGTTTAGGTTATTGAAGTGACACCAGTCAACTAGTTTATCTAATGATGATTGAAGTTTAAGACTATCATCATTTGATTCTATCACTCTAAAAAATTTGACATCATCCGCAAAAAGAAGAACATGACAGTCGAGGAAAATATTAGCAATATCGTCTAAAAATAAGAGAAACAAATAGGGACCTAAATGGGAGCCTTGCGGAACACCACTCTTTTGGCAGAATGTAAAGGATTTGCAGTTATTGATCTTTACCGATAATTGTCTATTAGAAAGATAGCACGTCAACCAGGAGAGAAAGTGGCCACTTATTCCCATTTTCTCAAGTTTAAAGAGGAGTAATTTGTGAGAGACAGAGTCAAATGCTTTACTGAAATCTGTATGAAATCTGTATGCTGTTGGAGGAGTGTCAGATGGCCCCTGCAGGGTTGCCAAAAGCTTTACCAGGTACAGTGGGAAACCACAGTGGCCTGGTAAAAGCAGACGTAAGAAAGGAGATGAATGGAATATTGCTACTTTGAATGTAAGAGGTATGCAAAATAAGGAAGAAGAACTATTGAAAGAGATGAATGAGAGAAAAATTAAAATTTTATGTGTGACCGAAACTAAAATGAAAGGTGAAGGAGAGAAAGTTCTGAGTAATGGAAATTTGTTCATTTACTCAGGTGTGAAAGATGGATGTCCTAGACAGGGTGTTGGTGTGATTGTTAGTGAATGTGTGAAGAGCTATATCAGGAATTATGAATGGATCTCCCCTAGGATTCTCCTAGTAAGGATCAAGTACGACAGAACGAATTTTCTACTGATAGCATGCTATGCGCCAGTAGATTCAGAATGTATGGAGATTAAAAATGAATTCTGGGATATGCTTGACGATAAAATCAGAATGAAAGACAAAGAAGAAAAGGTGATTCTACTTGGTGACATGAACGGATGGGTGGGTAGAAGAAAGGAAGAGTATGAAAGGGTAATAGGACCAAACGGAAGGGGTGTCATCAATGGCAGTGGGAGACGGCTTGTTGACATGTGTGTGGAGCATGGGATGTTTGTATCAAATACTTGGTATAAGCATAAAGACGTGCACACATACACGTGGTATGGGCCAAATACTCGCACAGTCATTGACTACATATGTATGGAAGAATGTATGAGAGGTGCCATAAGAGATGTCAGAGTCTACCAAGGTATATCCGTGGGCTCAGACCATCATCTCTTGTGTGCAAAAGTAATGATAGGCGAAGTAAAAGATAGGAAAAGAACGAAAGTGATTAAGATGAAAAGAGTGAAAGTGGAAAAATTAGATGATGAAAATGTCAGAAATGATTTTGAAGCTGAAGTAAGCCAGATTTTGAAATCGGATGAATGTAAGGAACTTGTGAAGAATGCATGTGTAGAAAAAATGTGGAAAACATTTAAAACATGTTTGGTTGAAAGCGCAAAGAAAGTATGCGGTGAAGTTACGATTGGGCATAAAAAAGGCAATGAATGGTGGAATGATCAGGTTAAACAAGCAGTGAAAGAGAAGAAAGAGAGCTATTTAAAATGGATTAATGACAGAAAGAATAAAGTGTTAGAGACTGAATACAAGGCGAAAAAATGGCTAGCGAAGAATGAAGTTCAAATGAGTAAGAGAAGAATGGAAGAAAAATTGAGTGAAAGAGCACAGAATGACTTCTCTGACAATAAAAAGATGTTCTGGAGCTGGGTGAGACAAAACAACGACAGTTGTAGGTCCACAACCCCGGGAATCAAAAATGTCAGCGGAGACATTCTGTGGAATAAAGACGATGTAAAAAAGAGATGGAAAGAATATTTTAATGAGGTTTTTGGTGAAGAAGAATGTGATTTAACTGTGAAAGGAGATTATGATGAGGGTAATGTTTTGAAAATATCGAAAGAAGAAGTAAGAAAGGTCATAAAGGAATTAAAGAATGGGAAAGCTGCAAGTGTGGATGGTGTGAGACCTGAGATGATGAAAGCGGGAGGAGAATGTGTGATTGAATGGATGAAAGAGCTTTGCGAATTGTGTGTTAGCGTCAAGGAGGTTCCATTGGACTGGAGAGAGGCGGTCATTGTGCCAATTTACAAAGGTAAAGGTGACAAAAAAGACTGCCGTAACTTCAGACCGATTAGCCTTCTTAGTGTGCCAGGTAAAGTGCTATGCAAGATTCTTATCCATAGGGTAAGATTATCCACCCAGGAGAAGGTCTCAGATATACAATCTGGCTTTATGCCGGAAAGAGGTTGCGTAGACCAGATATTCGTGCTTCGACAGATAGTCGAAAAACAGCTGGCCGTAAATAAAAAGGTCTACGCGGCTTTCGTAGATCTTGAGAAAGCCTTCGACTCGGTGGATAGATGTATGATGTGGTGTGTGCTTGAGAGGTATGGTGTGAACAAAGCACTTCTGAACGCGATACGCGCCATCTATCTAAATAGCAGGGCGTGTGTCAGGGTGGATGGAGAATACAGCGAGTATTTTAATGTATACAAGGGTGTGAGACAGGGTTGCATAATGAGCCCATGGTTATTCAATATAATCATGGATCATTGTGTTAAACAAGCGAATCTGGAAGGACATGGCATACAGATTGGAGAGAGAAAAGTTGGAGTTCTGCTTTATGCTGATGACGCAGTATTAATTGCTGATTCAGCAGCGGAACTTCAGGCAATGCTCTCTAGTCTGAACCATGCTCTGTGTGTGAACAAGTTGAAAATTAATGCAAGTAAGACGAAAGTACTGATTTTTGACAGAACGGATGAAAATGAAGAATGCACGTTTATGTTGAATGGTACGAAAGTTGAAATTGTGGATGAATTTAGATACTTGGGAAGTATGTTTGAGAAGAATGGAAAGATGACAAGAGAACTTGAGAATAGGATGTGTAAGGGCAAGCAAGTGGTCGGTGCAATAGGAAGAATAGCAAAGAACAAGCGATTGACGATGGATCTGAGAATGGCGGTACACAATGGCATATTGTTACCGACTTTGATGTATGGAAGTGAAGCATGGACAGTGAACGATAGCGAAATGAGTAAAGTATGTACGGTGGAAATGAAGCATTTGAGAAGCATGACAGGAAAAACTCTGAGGGATAGAGTTAGGAATGAATGGGTAAAAAAAGAATGTAATTTGAAAGAGGATGTGAAAGTTAAGGTACAAAAGAATGTGATGAGATGGTTTGGGCATGTGGAAAGAATGAATGATGATAGACTGACAAAGCATGTATACAAAGAAAGTGTGAAAGGAAAAAGAGGGAAGGGACGACCGAGAAAAGTATGGAGTGATCAGATTGAGGAGATTGTGAAAGAATGGGATATACAAAGTGAGCGTAAAAGAAGAAAATGCATGAAAAAGGTGATGGATATGAATGAATTGAAAGAGGTATGTAAGGATAGGAAAAAATGGAGGCAACTCTGCAGAGGCTCTGGCCACCCCTAGCGGAATGGCGACAGAGTTACAGTTACAGTATAGATGACGTCAACTTGTTTGCGCCTAGATAGGGCATCAGATATATAATTTACGTAGACCAACAGATTAGATAGAGTGGACCTATTTGGTAGGAACCCATGTTGGAAGGGGGAGACGGATTTGGTTATAATAAAAGATAATTTACTAAGGATGAGTTTTTCAAAAAGTTTTGGTATCGCAGATAAGATGCTTATTGGTCTATAGTTTAAAACATTATGTTTGTCACCTTTCTTGAAAACAGGAGTTAGATAGCTTGCTTTCCATAAGTCAGGGAAGATACCAGAAGAGAGGGATAAGTTAAATAAACTACAAAGTGGTTCTGATAGAGTATTAACACAGTGTTTGAGTAATATAGAGGGGATATTATCAGGGCCAGGATTTGTTGTGCCTTTCATGAGTTGAATGTGAACAGTTACATCAGAAGTTTCAAACGATAAATTGGATACATGGAGATCAATGTTGGAAGAGAAGTTGCACAAATTGTTAGTGGAATCATCCGTAAAGACACTATTAAAGAATGTAGCAAATAGATCAGCTATGCCCTGAGCATTGTCAGCAGTATTGTGATCCATGTAGACATTTGAGGGTATACCAGAATCACCTTTACGGAGAGAGTTTGTAAACGACCAGAACTTTTTTATATCCGATTGGACAGAGGTCTCAACTGCAATTATATAACTTTTATAACACTTGCCAGAAAGGGTTTTGCAGTAAGTACGCAAAGTTTTAAAATCATTGTAATTTTGTGAGGAGTGTGAGGTTATATATTTAATATGAGCGAGTTTTTTACGACGAATAGCATTAATCAGTTCAGCACTAAACCAAACTGGATAGGTAGAAAAACGAGTATTAGAATGGTAATTTGGAATAGATTGAGTAACGGCATCATTAAGTTTAGAATAAAACAGAGATGTAATGTTGTTTATATTGCAAGATCTGTTGGAAGTGTCGTTTAAATTAACATGTTTTAGGAAAGACCAATCCACCTGATCCAAAAGTGTGTTTAATTTATCAAAGTCAGCATTATGCAGATTGGGTTTGGTGTTTATGAATTGAAGGTTAGGATCAGAGCGATAGGGGACTGTAATGGAAAGAGGGGATGATATCCATCAACCGGAACAAGAACTTCGACAGATTTACCAACCTCAATTTGGGAAATGTTACTGAAAACCAGGTCCAGAGTACGCTGGTGATCGTTCAATATATAGTTTACTTGAGAAAAGTTAAGATAATTACAAAAATCAATTATTATACCATCAGCTTCAGAAAAGTTCAACAAGTGGGGCTGTGGCGATGGCGAATCGCATAGATTCCAATTTATGTTTGGGAGGTTAAAGTCCCCCATGAGTATGTACTTAGAAGAGGGAAATTTAGATTTTATTAGTTCCATTTCGTTGACAAAGGTATTATATAAATCAATACTTGAGTTTGGAGGCAAATAAAGACAACCTATGATGGTTGACACTGGCTTAGTGTAAGCCATCACAAACAATAGTTCGATTGATTTTGAAAAACAAGGAATTATTTTAGATTTAATATTTTTCGAGATAGCAACCAGAACCCCCCCTCCACGAGACTTGGAGCTAGTCAATGGAGATCTATCACAGCGATAGACAGAGTGATTTATAAATCCAAGCTCCGAAGAGAAAATATCATTATTTAACCAAGTCTCAGTGAGAGCATAAATGTCAACGGTACCTATGGAGGCTTGAACATACAGATCACCAATCTTACTACGTAGTCCACGTACATTTTGGTAGTATAATCAGGCCCGGATTAAGGGCGGTTCAAGCGGTACGACCGAACCAGGGCCCCCACGAACAGGGGGCCCCCAAAGGACAAGAAAAACTTTTTTTTTCAGTGCTCAGGCCTTTCCAGGCAATTGCGACCAAGGGGCCCTCCATTACAGACTTAATATAAATAAGCTTACATGCATTACAACAAAAATATATTTGGGGCTCAAGTCTTAAGAGGCATACGTGACAAAGGGGCCCCCCAAAAGGTAAAAATTATTAAACAAAAAACATTTCAATTTTTTTTCGGAAAAGATATGCATCTTTGGCGTTGTGAAAAAATATGGGGGAAAGTGGTGGGGTAATTTTGAGGGAGGGGGAGGTCATATAGGGGGCCCCGAGTTTTCCCGCACCAGGGCCCCCAGAGGGGTTAATCCGGGCCTGAGTATAATGTTAATTGTTGTCGAATCTGTGATGTTCTTGATCTAATACCACTCACATTATGGTAAAAGACCTTCATGCTTGGGAGTTTTTTGAGTTAAGCTGTACTATTTTTGGTTCACCGTTGATGAATTTGACAGTTATGTTTTCATCTCCATTTTTCTTACGTGCATCAACCTCAGACCATAGTGCTTTTAAATGATTTCTCTGCATTAATGTCAAGTCCTTCTTTGATTTTATGCCCGGAGGAAGTTTGCGGCTGTTTCGCAAAAAACAAGTTACATCTTCGCTCTCTTTGAAAATCACCTTGATGGGTCTTGGTTTGTCTCTTTGGCGGAGACCAATTCTATGCACCCTAACTATTCCGTTAGTGTTTTCAGTCACGCTTGTTATGATTTTAGATGTCTTATTATCATCTTCTAAGCTTTGCTCCTTTGGTGGAGTATCAGGGTCCGACTCAGGAACACCAAAAAGGATTATATTTTTGGCTCTTAGATTTTTATCATTTAACTCCGTCAAAGTTTGTAGGATGTTTTCTGGTTGTTTATAGGAGTTATTACTTAATGATGGTTTTGATTCAACCTCAAATGATTCCTCTGCAGGATTTTTGGGCTGCGGGGGATTTTTTAAAATAGCTTTGAAAGCGTTAATCTCGCCCTCCAGACTGCCCATCTTAACAGCCATTTGGCTGATGTTGCCCAGAAGATCTGTTAGTGTAGGTGTGAGCTTCGAAATTTGATCCTTGTTGAATTTGTTGTTTGTATCATTTATAATTTCTCCCAATGATTTAATCATGTTTTTGGCGTCGGTGATGTAAGGTAAACGTACCAGTAGTTGACCGTTTAAGGATTTTTTTAACTTAAAAATAAGCGTTCAACTCACTGTTTTACTAAATAATTTAAATAAATACCTTAAAATAGTCTTCATACCTTTAAGATTACGTGCAATGAGGTGATTTTAAAAAAGAACAAGGATGAAATACTATTTAAATCATTTAAAAAAAAATTGGCTCTGTATCAGTAGTTGACCATCTGAAAAAATGAAAAATTCAGTAGTTGACCCCTTTTTGTACTAGTAATTGACCATGGGTTTTAAAAGAGATTAAATAGATGAAATCTGAAAGCTTTTGATACAGTAACATTTATTTATCATACATAAGAAACAGAACACACAAATACATCAGAAACAGTATCAATTAAGTAATGTTAATTAAAAATTAAGCACATTCCGGGGCAATAAAATTTCATTCCATAAAAAATCCAATTCTGGAATAGAAAAGACGTCCTGGGTTTTGCTAACTTTTTTAGGATCTTGTAAGGGTA
>CATOGX010000117.1:0-70196 GCA_951799405.1 Agapetus fuscipes | reverse complement strand
CCGGGAACTGATGACCGACGCGACAGCCCTATCAGATCACACGGCGCAGTTCGGCCGCTTCCGTGACCGTTCGGCTCCGTACGGCCCACAAAACACACTGTACACTTGGAGATTGTTTTTTATATGTTATTATAAAATGACATAACAATATGGTAAAAGTAAACGTAGTAGGTAAACAATCAAATAGGCACATGTCAGAGAAGATATTGTCAAGGACACTGGCATTTTGAATCTGTATTTCTTGCAAAAGTTTTGGATCCCTGATGATGGCCTGAGGACCGGAAATGTTTATAATATGAAATCTATACACTTTAATTTCACTTTCATCGGCTCATCAGCCGACAGCCTTCAAGGCTCAGGGACACCTGCACCACTCTGCTTTGTGCTGCTTCCCTCCATGGTCGCCTCACTCCCAAAACTTCGGCGTTGGCTTCGACGTTCTCTGCCCACCGCATCCTTGGACGTCCGAGTGGTCTAACACCTGAGGGAGCACCATCCAAGACAGTTCTGATGATCCTGGAGTCTTCTGCACGTGCTACGTGTCCGGCCACTGGAGTCTTCTTGATTTCATTATTCTCTACACTTTTCAATAATAGTGAAAATAAAACAGTTACTTTCAAATGCGCTTGACGTTTGAGGCGGCCTACACACAGTTCAACCATCATTTAACAATATTTTTTCATCAGTTTTTTTAAATAAAAAATGAGCAATTTATTAAATACTAAACAATAAAAAGTTTATTAAACTCTTTTTTTAAATGAATTACAGTAGGTAAATATAAATCATTCATTCAGATTTATTTACGGTCATTCTGATTTCAGTTAAAATACCACTTTTTGTTTTTTTAAGGAATCCTGTGCGGGAGGCTCCCCAATTCTTGAGAGTCTTGGGGGTTGTAATGATGCGATTTGAAGCGCGGTCCTGCTGGGCCCCCGCTGCCGCGAACCGTCACCTCTTTGGAGGTTAGGATTCCAACAACGGATAATGGGGCTCCTTTGAGGTTAGGTTGCGCGCTTTTGCAGATGCCCGGCTAGCAAAAGAGACTCCTCAGGGTGGCGTTCATGGCCCAACACCTTGCTCGCTTTCCACTGATGCTAAAGAGGTTCAAAATATAGGTGATGGAGAGAAAAACCGGGTAAAGGAAAGACGGGGTTTATTTTAAATTATAACCGACAATTGAGAGTATCACCACGCCACAACGGCAAGACTGACTAGAAATCTAAATTAAATGGGTTAATGAATTAAATGATTCGATGCGCTCACGGTGACGGAGAGAAGTCCTGATGCTGGTAGAGTCGATGTTCTGGGCGCCTGCCTCTAGGCACGGCGACGCTTTTGGCCGGAGGAGGTCGGGTGCTCCACACTCCGGAGGAGTTGCGGCACGGGGCTCAGCCCTATTGGCAGCCCGCGATAAGACTGGTGCTCTCGGCTGGACGGGGCAGGCGCTCCGTCCTCCTGAGGAACTTCGGGCACGGGGCTCCGGATATCGAGCAGCACCAAGCAAGTAGCCAAGCGGGCGCTTGCGGCGGGTAAAGCAGAGGCTCCGCCCTTCAGAGGAATCCGCCACTGGGGACCCAGGCGCGGCCAAGGGCTGTTGGTGCAGGAAATAACGGCGACTCAGGCCTCCCAGATCGATATTTTTCGGCCACGCCTGGTCCGTGCTGTGCTGTCTGTGTAGGCTGGGAAGAAATTCTGTCCCAGAATGTGGGGTGTCGGCGGCTTTTATAACCTTCTCACCAGCCTGACGCGGAGCTTAAACGGGTTTTTCCACTCCATTTCTCTCTCAACCGTCAATCTCAGCCTGTCTTCTTCCTCTAATTTTGAGCCGGTTCAATTTCTGTGGCTAAAGATGCGCCTCAATTTCTTTTAAGTTGGGATCCAGATCATTTCTGTTTTCCCAATTTGGTAGGCATTATTTTCCTCCTGTGATAGGCTCAGTTTAGACACACGAAATTTTTTTGAAAAAGTTTCGATAGTGACGTCAGTGACCGATTTTTAGCGGCAACTATCGGTTTCTCCGTCTCCACACACATTTGAACAAAATAATTGTTGAACAAAACATTTTTTTTTTCTTCTTTTGATATTGAGCTGTCTTTGTTCGTCAAATATGGTCAAATATCATATTAATTTCTTCAATGACAAGCTTGCGAAGTATGTGCCCGCCAATTTCAATTTTATTTTATTGTTTGTTGTAAATGTTTTGACATATTTAGGGCACGCGAGAATAAAATTGTTTATATTGGCTTTTAAAAAAATTCACCTTTTCACAAAATTTAATAAACATAGTAAATGTTTTCGGTTTTCTGGAGAACAGTTCTACTTTAATAGGCTTTGGAAAAGGTAGAAGTAGTTAGCAATAATTTTTCAAAACGTCAAACACAGAAAAAATAGGTATTGTGCCGGAAAATCAGTGAAAAGTTTATTGCTCTACGTCACACCTTGACCATGGTGACTTATTTTGAAACGCAATGGAAAGTCAACAATTTAAACTATGTTCATTAGCATGTGCCTTGAATGTACTGGCAGTGTGTTTGAAACTGAAAAAATCCCGGAAAAAAAGAAGTATATGGGTTAAAAAATGGATTAAAAGGCGGGAAGAAAAAGGCCTCAAGAACAATATTGTGGAAGAACTTAAAACAGAAGACCCTGCGTCCTTTAACAACTTTTTAAGAATGGATGAAGAAGTATTTAATTACCTGGTTACGAAAGTTACACCTTTCATAAAGAAACAAGACACTCAAATGAGACAGTCAATCAGTGTTGAAGACAGACTCATAGCAACTCTTCGTTTCTTGGCAACGGGGGAGAGCTATTCTAGCTTACAATATTCAACACGAATTCCCAAGTGCACTCTTTCAATAATAATTCCAGACTTCCCGGGCAATATACGAGTCATTGAAAGATGAGCATTTAAAGGTTATTTTGACATTCTTTAATCATACAGTGGTGTCTTACCTTAATCTTGAAGTGAAGGTCTCTAATAAATGTGCTATATAATAGAAAATATATTTTCTACTCTTACAGTAACATGTGAAAAATTATTTTCACTTATCTGGTCGATAGCTCAGTTGGTAGAGTGCTTGCATTCCATGCTGTGAGCTCGGGTTTGAATCCCACCGAGGGTGTCAGAAATGATTTCCTATTTCGGTGTTTATTTCAAACCCCAGAATAAAATACTGGCAAAGTTTACTCTGCCTTCACAAGAAATGAGTACCAGCCCTTTCGGGAGCTGGGAAACCCCAACTTCAACTGAAGTGGTTGGTGTAAGGCCAGCCCCATGACTTGAAAAAATAAATAGGTTCAACTCGCGACATGCGACCGCTTCGGGGACGATTCACCAGAACAAAATTTGACAATTCAATTTGTATATTTGTAACTTTGGTATTTTTTTTAGCTCCAGGGGGAGCAGCAGAGGGGGGCAGCAGCCCCCCTCTGCCGCTTCCTGGGCACGCCCATGAACAATATTATTTTTGTGGCCTCCATTTTCAAAAATTAAAAACAAACACATCTTTTTAGGAAAATATTGGGTACAAGATCAGTGTTATTCACAAACATCTATCCATGGATCTTTATGAGCCATGGATTTGCTGTGTGTGTGTATAACACCGCAAGAAAATAAAAGTGTTTTTTTTTTTTTTTTTTTGTTTTAAATTTAATTTAATGTAATGGCAATACGTGTGGCAATGAAAGGCAATAGATGGAGAAATAAGATGAAATCACAAATAACAAGAATACAAAACTAATAATCAGAAAAAATAGCATACACTTAAATCTATAATGTTGTAAAGATATTTCCAGAGTAAATTTTCCTTCAATTCCCACAAGCAGACAATGACGAGTTGATGATTTCTATAAAGCGCCATCTCATGATGTAGTCACTCCAAGGGCACTTGTACAAATGATTGGAGAAATGTGCTTGTCTTCGGTGTATTTCAGAACTTCCCATGGTCCTCTAGCTCTCTCACATGATGAGGCAGGCAGTTCATAGCCAGAGGACCAGAAACTGCAAATGCACACTCTCCAAACATTGTGTTAACTCTTCCTTTGGCGATTCTTCAATCCGTGTTTTGGCTTTGGTTTCTGCCAGAAGTAGTGTTTTTTTTTTTGCTGAGGGTGACATGCATAAGTTTGCGCTTAACATGCCCCAAGTGATCTTACAACATATAAACCCTATCTCAAATGAACATAAGACTTGCAAATCTTGGTAACCTACCATGAAACAGGGGTGACATTAGAAAAGTGAACCATTTTTACAGCATGGGTGGTCAACCGCATACCAACCTATAAGTCAAGGAACATACACGACAAATTACATTTTTAAAATCAATAAATAATAATATGCATGGACATCACAACTACAACCAATTCTAATTTAAAAAACCCAAGCCGCCAACATTACAGATCAACCACCATTTCTTTATGTCCTTACATACTTCTTTCATTTCCTCTAGAGCCAAAACCTTCTGCATACAAGCTTTCCTTTTATTATGACTCTGGATATCCCATTTATTCACATTTATACAAAATGATAAATTATGAAATACAATATTAATCTAATCTAAGTTGCAAAGAAATGTAACATTGGGGATTAATATTATATATATTCTCACAAGCAGACACGTATTAATAAGTTTGCGCTTGTATATGCCTTCCCTGAAACAGGGGGTGACATTGGCAAAATGAGCAATTTTGTACAGCATGGGTGGTCAGTCGCATAACAACCTATCAGTTAAGGAACATAGACAAAAAAATACATTTTTACAATTAACAACTCGCTATTAACTAATCACAAATCAATAAAAATTAACGCAACAAGTAACTAATCACAAATCAGTAAAAATAAACAATTACAAAATTGAATTGCTTTCCCTGAGTTCACATGTCATTTAAAAAATAAAAATAATAATAATTTTCACAATGTCAATCCCCTAAACACTTTAACTAAAAATAACTAAATAAAGTGTAAAATTTTCACTTTCACTTTCATGGCCAATGTTAATAATAAACCAATAATTTTTGTGTTCTTTCGGGTTTGACCATGTTCTATTTGCAGCTCCTACATCTGCTGACGTTTTACTTTCACGAGCAGAAAGCATCTTCTCATAGAGAGAGGAGAGAGAGAGAGACTCTCTCTCTCCCTCGAAGATGCTTTCTGCTCGTGAAAGCAAAACGTCGGCAGATGTAGGAGCAGCAAATCGAGCATGGTCAAACCCGAAAGAACACGTAAACGATTTGTTTATTAAGAATAATTTATTTTTCACCTTCCATGAATGTTTGCCATGCGTCGCTTATTAGTTTTTGAACGCTAATTTTTGTGGCTAAGTATAAGCTAAAATTGAAGTCCTTCATTTGCCTTAGCTCCCCTTCCACATACATACCAAAATAATGGCAATCATCTTGTTTAGGTGCATTTTGATTCATGTTTTGACACAGATTCTCCATAAGTTGGTTCGTCTGTGTCAGCACTGAATCTAGACTAGTTTTTTTTTTTTTTTTTGGCGGTTCGCTGCTATGAACTCCTTCAGCTTGGACACTATTGTTTTCTGTTACCTCCCATCCTCGGGAAGTAGAAGGTCCAGGATTCATCTGAAAATTATATTTACCTTCCATTAAATACAAAAATATGTAATTAAAAACAATTAAAATAAACTTTGTTTTATTCTACCATGTTTTTATTTGAATTTGTTACAAAAACAAACCAAAATAAGTGAGTTGACCGGTTTCGGCCTCTAGAGGCCGAATTTATGTATTATAATATTTTGGTTTGTTTTTGTAACAAATTCAAATAAAACCATAGAAGAAAAACAAAGTTTATTTTCATTTTTTTAAATTAAAATGGAGTTCTACAAAGTTTCCGCTGAAACTTTTAAAAAAAAATTATATATAACTTTCTACTTCCATTTTAGGCACCTGCAACTGAGGAAGAATGGGAAAATATTTCAAAAGATTATCAGAAAAATTGGCAGCTGGTGAATACAATTGGAGCCTTAGATGGCAAACATATAAGAATTACTTGTCCACCAGGTAGTGTCTCACACCACTATAACTATAAAGGCTATAATAGCATCATACTGTTAGCGCTTGTCGATGCCAACTACAAATTTATATTTGTAGATGTTGGGACAAATGGCAGGGTAGGTGATGCTGGAGTTTATGCCAAGAGCTCTCTGAAAAATTGTCTGATGGATAAATCTATTCTTAATATTCCAGACGATAAAAATCTACCCAACACAAACATATCTGCTCCATATGTAGTTTTGGCTGATGATGCCTTTCCTTTAAGCTACAATATTATGAAGCCATATCCATTAAAGAACATTACGAAAGAAGAGAGAATCTTCAATTACAGGTTATCTCGAGGAAGACGCATGGTTGAAAGTACATTTGGAATTTTAGCAAACAGGTTTCGGGTTTTCCATACAACAATAAATCTTTCACCAGCTAAAGTAACACAATTAACTTTAGCTGCGTGTGCTTTGCACAATTTATTGACAGAAAAACGGAAGGCAGCATACACTATGCGAGAAACCTTTACAATGAAAGAAGATGGATGCACATTTTTAGAAGTCAGAATGACTGAAAATTATACATATGAAATGCAAGGCTTAGCCAGACAAAATTTTCATACCTACAATCGTCATGGCACTGAGATAAGGCAAATTTTCAAAAATTATTACAATGGAATAGGCAAGGTGCCATGGCAAGAAAAATATATATAAAACAACTTACATCAACAGAATAAAATAATTGTGTTCATCAAGAACACATGTGGGCTCAAGAGGGATGTTGGACACCGATGTGTCTGCTGTGGTGGTAGCCTCCAAAAATTTTAACATTTGAAACCAATATACACTAGGCACATATACATCCTCTCCATCGGCTCCACTTTTCCTGCTATTGGAAATCTGAAACAAAACAATTATTTTTGAAGGCAATTTGAAAGATTAATATAAATTTTCTTATAAAGAACAAAAAAAAATATTGTAAGTATACACAATGTAAACATAGCAAGTAGTCAAGGGACAATGCAGTTTGTTTAAGTTAAAATATTTTAAATAAAGTTTAAAACTTTCACTTTCATGGCCGGTGTTAATAATAAATAAATCACTTTTGTGTTCTTTTGGGTTTGACCATGTTCTACTTGCAGCTCCCACATCTGCCGACGTTTTGCTTTCACGAGTAGAAAGCATCTTCAAGGCGAGTTTTCAAAGCGCCGTGGCGGTCTTCAATGTCTTCGCGGATGCGTGTTGACGTAAACTGGTTGGGAATTCTTTGCGTTGTACTCATCTTCCTTTACTCTGTGGCGTCACACCTACCCCCCCCCCCCCATTTTGGTTTGAATGTTGATATATCCTTGTAACTTAGATTATAGGTTTGGAGACATTTTTTTCAGAAGTAGGTATCTCTATACAAGTGAGTGACGGCATTACCATTGTGCAATATGATCATTCAAGAGTAGCTACCTAACCTGTAAGTTTTGAAATCGAAAGAAAAGTGGATAATGAAAGATTCAGGTGAGACATCATACACATTATGCAAAAAAGGTAATATTCAGTAACTTACCTTCATTCTCTCGGCCAAGTATGAGATCCTAAGTCCCTTTATTTTTTTCTGCACAAGCTCCCAGGAGCATCCTTCCTGGAGCTTATTTAATTCATCCGATATATTTTTTAATGCCTCCCGTTTTAGTACTTTGTTGGTATAATGGATGCTTCGGGGGTTGTACAAAAGTTCATGTTTTTCTAGCTCCTCTATTAGTTTTTTTGTTGTAATAACAGTCCACGAATATTTTGAGTCCATTTTAAGAATCGATTCAAACACAGATTCTAACTGTTAAAAACATTCAAGCTTTCGAGTTTTAACTCCGCAAGTATTTTTTTATAACTCTGTGTCACGAATACCTATTTTTTTTTTATTTCGAAAAAAAAATATTTTATTTACTTAATTACAAACAATATGCTTATGTCTTCTACTTTAAATACTTACCCAATAGATAGCTTCCTACATTTTAATTTACCAAACAACTTTCAAAATACCAAATACGTGTCGAGTACATGTCGAGTCCATAGCATTATTGTCTATGACTTTTCAGAAATTTTAACTCCGAAGTGGAAATTTCTGACAACTCAGTCTGACCAACATTACGAAATAAGCGAGTCATGGGGCATTTTTTAAAAATCATCATAATATCAAAATTGCCAACATCTGTCACTTTGGAGCGGCCATCTTGCTTGACGTCACTATCGAAACTTTTTCAAAAAAATTTCGTGTGTCTAAACTGAGCCATAAGGTATAATGTTTTGACAGGTCATATTAAATATGTCTTCTTCTTCTTTTGTTAACAGGTAGCTATCTGACATTCTAGCTACCTGACATTCCCGCTCGTCGCTGAGGTAAAAACGCACCACGCGCAGAGAATCCAGTGAAGTGAGTTTTTGGCGTTGTGTTCAGACATAGTTAGTTTAAAATATTTGTTTAACAGTATACCAGTCAGTGCGAAGCGTAGGTGGCGGTGGTTGAACAAGACATACAGAGAAGAGGTCGTACGCAGACGACATGAATTGTACACAGGTAGCTCTGAAACAGGTTTAAAATATGTATAAGAAATTGTGTAAAATATTATGAGACAAAGCAAATTGAAATTGACACAGAAACAAATTTGTACATTACATAGTTAAGACAAAATAAAATGAAATTGTAAAAGTGATGTTTTGTTCTTATAAAATAATAAAAATTTAAGTCATGATTATTAAACGATAGAATTTGGTCTTTGTTCTAAGTTTGAAAGGTGGCACACATTTCACATTTGGGGTACAGGACCCTAAAGCACTAACGAGTCTAGCTCGTTTTTCCACTTATTGCTTTTGAAAACACAAAATTTTTGCCTTTGTACACATAAATATATTTTTAGGTATCTACCTGCCTAACAGACCAAAATCATCCAGCAAGCAGTCAATAAGTACAGCGTGGTGAGCTCTCAAACAAAACAATAACAAGTTGTCTGTTACATGTGGGTTACAAAAGGAAAGGATCTAACTACTTATGATCCTTCGGTTCGATTCACAGTCTTTTGGAAGAACCGATAAGAAACCAAGAGAGGCGGAAAGGAGGTAGGAACACCATGGAAAAACAATGAGGTGGCCCGTTCATTGGCCAGTGCAACCCAAAGAGGGCGTAGCACACTGATCTTACTATTTAACACAGGTAATCCTGGGATTGGGAAGTACAGGTTATACCTATTATATACATGAAGTACAGGGTATACATATTACATACATAAATTACATGAGAAAATACAAAAATATTAGACAGATGTTGTGGTATTTGAAGTAGAGGTGAAGATCTCCTGCTCAAGATGTGACAATACCGGTCTGAAGACACACAGTACTGACCACACTCTGTCGGCATTTCTTGACCGCTCCGACCAGCGACGATTTAGGACTCTAGCCCTAGTCACAAAGTTGGGTGCTAGGGTTTTTGCTTCAATGAACAACGAAGAAGCGTTGATCATTGCCCGGGCAGGTATAGGGTGGTAACTAGCGTACGCCCCGAAGCAAGTCCTTCTGAGGGGTTTCGAGTAAGTCACCATTCGGTATATACTGCCTCAGTGCAGTATACGCCGACGTACGTCATGACAATAACTAAACTCCCCGGCAAACACTACGCCATGGTGACTGACCCAGCTGACAATGCTTTTAGTAGTCTTAGCCTGGCTTCAGGAGGTGGTCAATCTTCATACCACTCTTCTCCTTAGGTTCCAGTGTGTCCTCAGGTTTTGCCCACATGGCGAAAACCTTCCTTCCGTCAATAAATAACATGATAAATAAACACAGGGGTACAATCCGTTGGCGCCATCCGAAGATGCAAGCCTGGCGTACCCATCACTCCAAGGTGATATAAAAAAATGAGTCAGCAGACTCCCCCAATTCTCGTCAGACTGGTACCAAGTCCCGTCGGACTTTAAGTCTCGTAAGACTTCCAACGCACTCCGGCGTTGCCAATCCTGTTGGATTGCAGGAGTATCCCGGTTACGTCAAACCACTCCTCACGCTTCTCCCAAGCGCCCCACAATCATCCCAGATTGTGTCCAGTCCCCTTGGACTGCTCCAACGCACTGCAGCGTTACCGGCAAGGGCTCCACCCTTTCTCAAGACGTGCTCGCTACGTCTTCCCACGCATTTACAGCGTTCGGCAGCATACCACCTTTGTCAAGGTTTATTGCCTATGATGTTCACAAATGTTCTCTTGATGTCTACATCTGGACTAGCTCAGCTCTCCTTCTCGTTCCCTTTTTGAGCGCCACCAAGTTTTTATCAAAACTTGGAAAGTTGAAAAATCATGAAGGAAATAAACATGGACAAAGTAACAAAATACAAAAACAATGAAACATATAAAAGAAGGTACAGTGTTGGATATACAGCTGGTGACCTTGGATTGTGACCTGGCCAAATTACCTGACATCACTCATGAGAGTGTGTACTTTGAGTCCGCAATCAAAAGACAACCCGCGTCCAAAACATGTAAACAAGAAAGAAAGTACAGATCCATTCTCCAAAGAGAACCTGTTGAATTCTGACTCACGACCTGGCCAAATTACCTGATCCAACTCGCAAGGAGTTGATACTGTGGGTCGGAGACAAAACAGACAGTTTTCTGCAGTTGAGCATAAATGAATATGCGAGTTGAAAGAACACATGAGAAGAAAAAGAAACATTCATTTAAATAATTAAAATACAAATGGACAGCAACCAGGTCTCCCTGGAGCAAACGAGTAGGTGTTGATGTAGAAAGGTTTTGATGCTAAGAAAAATTAACGGAATGACTTCGAACAGTGCTCCCTGCTGAGGGCCAATTCAACGGGGAACGGTCAAAGTCATATTTCAGAACAAAAATGGAACATGCAAAAATAAGGTATGGAGTAATTAATCAGTTTATAGAGAAGACGTCGTGCGTGTACATCGCAGACATCTTGGTGTTTGTAAATGAGTTTACGCATCTAATTCTCGTTTCCTCGTAGGAAAGTAGTTGACGCTTCCGCCATAGTAGGTCCAGCCTTGAGAATATCCTTCACGTGATAGTTCCCCACAGCTTTTCCATCCACGTCCGCCAGGGTGTACACCGTTTCTGACAGCTTGGCCGACACTTTGGTAGGTACAAAGCGAGGCGCCAACTTGGCTGAAAAGAACGTAGCAGCATTGGACTGGGCGAAATTCCTGCGCCACACTGTCTCTCCGACTGCATACGTCACTTGCTTCCTCCTCAAGTTGTAGTACTTGGCATTCCTCTGGAAACCAGTCAACAGGGCCTCTAGGAGTATATCCTCTAGGAGCTGTAACGGGATGAATTTGTTTGTTTGGTGGAATGGAACATGAGATTTGAATTTGAATGGAAAAAGGAAAACAAAAGAATGCAGAAAGATAGAGAGGAAGCTTCCCTGGCGGGAGAGCCAGAAGCATGTGAATTTGGTCATAATTAATATTGCTGTGGTTTATTATATATACATTGTGATTGTGGAATAATAAAGTGTGTTTAAATGTTTGATTCCTTATCTGTTTTATAAGTGATATTATTAAGTGATTTGTAGCAGAGCCACAAATGGTGTGAGAGAGTTCTCTTGAGCACGGCTTGAGTCTTGAAGCGGATTTTGAACGAACGAAAAGTTAGCAGTGAATATCCTCACATATTACAAACATCCTAATTGAATACTATCAAAAGAAAAACCCTCACATTTTGGCGCCCAACGTAAAAGAAAAAATCTGTAAATGAAATTCCTATGAAGAAAATTTTTCACAAACAAAAATCAAATGACAGTCGATTTCAACAAATGACATTCAAAACAATACAATATATGAAATAATTAAAATTGGACAGATTTATTTATTTCCTTTGTGAAAGCATCAACATGACGTTAAAAGGTTGTGAAGACATTGACTTATACAATAGGGTATTTGCAATAGTGAGGCATATGATAAAAAGTATATTATTTTGATAGATTTCGAAAAATCAAATAATAATATGTTGATTTGAAGTCGAAAATATTTTTTTTCGATTTTATATTTAAAAAAGAAAATATAGAAATTTGGACAAGTTTTTAAACGGATATGAGATCTGCTTTTTCTATTTCCGGTGCTGTGACGTCATATGTTGACGTCACTTTCTTTGATTGACATTCCATACTCTGTTGACATGTGTTGTTGACAACAGAAACAAATGAAAACAACAGAAACAAATGAAATGTTTTTAAAGAAACACACAAACTTGTTGAAAAATAACAGCCTCAACGGTGTAAACATTAAAAAGCGATGTTTGAATTACATGAATGTGAGGGCTGTCAGTTGACACGGCGTTGTTTACAAGACCGTGACGTCACGCGAGAAAATTTCATCTAGTAGCGTTTAGGCGCGAAAATTCAAAAATCGATTTTAAAATGCTTATAACTTTGCTAAAAATACAACTAAAATTAAAATTCAAGAAGTTTTGGGCTAATAAAGCATAAACGAATTTAAATCACAAAAAAAAGAAAAATGTGAAAATACCCTATTAACAACAAGAAATTACAAGATTTGAAACGCTGTTTTGAAAATATTGAAGGTGAGAGAATTCAAACTACCTACATTACGTTCAGAAGAATGGAAATTCAAAAATCGAACGTCACAGAAAAAAGAAGAATGGACATGAACCAGTTTGTTTCAAATCAGTTTAGATAAATATATATAGATGGTGTTATATTTAATTTGTATGAAATTTTTTTTTGAGATGAAATGATTTTTTCTCATTACACAAATTGAAAATATACAGCAAATGACGAAATCTAAAAAAATAAATAATAAAAAGGATTTAGAAAGTAGCACAATGGAGTCCATAAATTTTGATCCTCTCAAATTAAAAATATCTTTTAATGGTGAAAGTGAACCAAATGAATTTATAATAAGGTTAGAAGAATTAGCCTAAGTCTACAAATTAAAATTAGATTATTTGGTAGAGTGTATGCCTATATTTTTAACAGATTTTGCGTTAACTTGGTACAGAGCAATTAATTGTGAATTTGATTGGAAATTTTTTAAAACCAAATTCTTACAACAATTTGAAAAATATGACTTTCAAAGGAATCTTAAGTTAGAAATTTTAAATATGGTACAAGGTCATGATAATGCATCAGTTTATATTTTAAAGGTAAAATCAAAAAATAATTTATTAAATAAAAGAATGCACGATAAGGAACTTATGGACATAATAATTCATGGATTGTCAGAAAAATATGCAACTTTACTGATAACATCTCAAATTAAAAATACAGAGGAATTATCTACAATATGTAGCAAGTTTGAATCATTTATAAAATTTAATGAATGTAAGAATTTGAATGTAATGAATGACACAGAAGAGAAAAATGTAATGCAAAAATGCAATTTTTGTAATAAATTAGGACATGATGAAATAGATTGTTGGACTAAAAATAGAAAATTAGATTACATACAGAATAAATGTAGAAGTTTCACAAATAATATAGTATGCCACTTTTGTAATAAAAGAGGGCATGTGGAAAGAAATTGTTTTATAAAAAATGGAAATTTTAAAAAACACACAGTAATCTGTTACTCATGTAAGCGTACAGGACATGTACAAAAAGATTGTTTTGTTAAAAATAAAAAAAATGATTATACAGACAAAACAAAAATGAACAGAAATATAAATATACAAAACAGAACAAATACGACATACAATAGTAGTTCAAAAAAACTTGTAGATAGTCGGCCTTCAATACAAACACAAAAATCAGAAATGAAGAGCTGGCTTAATTTCATTCAAATTTTTAATAAAAATTATCAAATTGCACCACTCATTTTTGCTAAACAATTTGATAAAATACCATTTTTAACAGTAAATATTGAGAACAAAAATTTTACAGGTTTACTAGATTCAGGTGCATCTATTTCTGCAATCAATGAAAAAACATTTGATTATTTTTAACAAAGAAATTACAAAATTATACAAACCCATGATAATATCTCGTTAGCAAATGGTAAAAATATAAAAATAGGTACTTGGTAAAATAAATTTAGAGGTAAAATGTGACAATCAAATAAAACATGTAGATTTTTATGTTTTACAAGGTTTACAACAAGACTTAATTTTTGGAATAGATTTTTGGATAAAATTTGAATTAGAACCGAGTTTAATAAGTAAAATTACATATTCAAATAGCAAAAATATTAGTGAATTAGTTAAAATTACAAATAGAACTAAATTAACAGATAACCAATTACAGCAATTAAAAACAATAGAAAATGATTTCAAGGACATCTCTTATGAAAAAATAGGCTTAGGATGCACAAACCTCATTGAACACAGAATTCAGACAGAAGGTCCTCCAATAAAACAAAAGTATTATCCACTCAGTCCAGCAAGACAGAGACAGGTTAACACAGAGTTAGATAAAATGTTAAAAGAAGGTATAGTTGAACAATCCAAATCTTCGTGGTCCAGTCCTGTTGTGATTGTAATTAAAAAGGATGGAACGCCTAGATTCTGTTTGGACTCTAGAAGACTCAATGAAGTAACAAAACGAGATAACTATCCCATTCCAAATTTAAATCAAGTTTTGGCAAATTTACGAAATGCCAAATATATCTCTTCAATAGATTTAAGCAAGGCGTTTTGGCAAATTCCACTAGAAGAATCGTCCAAAGAAAAAACTGCCTTCGTCGTACCAAATAGAGGGTTGTTTCAATTCACAAAAATGCCGTTCGGTTTAAAAAATTCAAGTTCTGAAACACAGCGTTTATTAGACAAGTTATTTGGACCTAAATTTGATACTAACATATTTTGTTATTTCGATGACTTAATTATTATTAACGAAGATTTCAATTCACATTTAAATTTATTAAAACAAGTTAAAAATATATTACAAGAAGCTGGGTTAACGGTAAAATTTTCAAAATGTGAATTTTGCAAAGATAGTTTAAAATATTTGGGATACATTATTGATGAAAATGGATTAAGGCCAGATTCAAATAAAGTCAAGATTATAGAGGAATATCCTTCACCGAAAAATTTAAAACAACTACGAATGTTTTTAGGTTTGGTAGGATTTTATAGAAAAGTTATACGAAACTGCAGTGAGATATCATATCCACTAAATAAATTATTGAGAGGTAAAAAAGGTCAGAACAATTTTAATTGGTCAAAAGAATCTGAGGATGCATTTAATAATTTAAAATTAGCCTTAAGGGTGCGCTCCACGCATATTCAAGATTTTTTTTTTAAAAGTATGTTTTAATTTATTTTTTTAGAGCATCATTAAGACATAAATTAATATTTCAAAAAATTACGTAAGATAAATCAATGCTTAAACTATATATCATATTTTTTTAAAAAGTCAAATAAATTATTTACGTATATAAATCAAAGCTTAATCTGGACTTGTTTTTGCTAGTTGCAGAAAGAGCTTTGCTAAAAAGCATATCCTCCAAAATCAAAAAAAAAAATCTTAATTTTTTCTATGATAGAATAATTTTAAAAGAGTTTATTGAAGGCATGATCAGATTACTTTTTTGAAATTTAATATTGTTTTCATTATTTTACCTTTTGAATATTGCAAAATTTCTTTTTTTTTTGTATTTTTCGTACACGTTTTTTTCCGACATTCAATGTTTAAAAAAAAAAATAAAAAAAATCCCATGTAGATAAAGTCTTTTGTAAACCTATAACAACAAAACAAATAGTCAAAATATTTTTTTTCATGGATTTTTTCCTTATTTCGCAAACCTTTAAAATTCTGTTCAAAATGAATCAGTCTCCCTTTGTTCTTCAAAGGGCTCGGACGTGGGATCTGTGCCGCTTGCTTGTCCAACCTCTCTACCGCACGGTACTTCTCCCTCACACACGCAGAGCATATGGGTTAAAGACAACGTGTATTACAAAAACTATCTCCTCGTCTGCTGCGATACGAGCGTAAAAAAATACGAATAAAAATATAAATATTGAAAATAACACATTAAAACTTTGAAGTCGGAAAGTTTTCTTTCTTTTATTACTATTGTTTGTAAACACAAAGCAATTGTATGTGGTCAAATAGGTTCAAAACGCACATCTACATCTAAGTTGCAAATATATGTATCATTTCAGATTCATATTAAATGCATTCCCACAAGCAGACGCGCATAATTTTACGCTCACACATGCCGCATATGGACCTACAGTATAAAAAACCCAATCTCAAATGAACATAAGCCCTGCAATTCTTGCCGACCTTACCTGAAACAGGGGTGACATATTCGCAAAGAAAACCATTTTTACAGTATGGGTGGTCAGCCTCATACCAAATAATAATAATAATATTAGGATGATTTATTTGGTGAGCGCTGTTTTTGTGTGTATCACACCTGAAGAGCCCTCTGCGAGCTTGGTCGTCGCTGTAGAAAGCGCCAATTCTCAAGCAAGACCCAGTTGTAAGGTTGGATGGACCTTTCAGCGACCGGTCTTTGGTAAAGGTTTATGAATTTTTCGACTCAGCGAAGAGCACATTCGAAAGCACACTGGTATATTTTTTGTGCTCCGCCGGGATTCGAATCCACAACCTTCCATTAACGAGTCCGGATGGTTGCCACTGGACTACGGACCGGGGCAAGATGTCAACGACACGCGGTGTACCTGAGCGGTAACCCATCCAAGTACTATCCGCGCCCAATGTTGCTTAACTTCGGTGATCTATGGGAACCGGTGCTTTCAACGTGGTAACGTCGTTGACCTATAAGTCAAGGAATTTATTTTTTACACATAGGTGTAATAAATTTACAGTATGGGTTACTTGATTAGTAGGTACGTTTATTAATTTATTTAATAAAAAATATTAAAACTGAATAAAAAGTTGATATGCGAAAAAAAGTGTTTTTTTTTGCTCCTGGCGAGAAATTGAATTTTATTTATTGGTGAAATTGACCGGTCCGTAGTTCAAATGGTAACGCTTCGGACTCGTAACTCGAAGGTTGTGGGCTCAAATCCCGGCGAAGCACAAAAAATATACCATTTATATTTTCAAATTTGCTTTCGCTGGGTTGAAAAAATTCATAAACCTATACCAAAGACCGGTCATCAAAAGGTCCATCCAACCTTACAACAACTGGGTCTTGCTTAAGAATTGGCGATTTCTATAGCGACGACTAAGCTCGCAGAGGGCTCTTGAGGTGTGATTCACACAAAAACAGCGCTCACCAAATAAATCAGCCTATTTTTTTTAAGCCTACAGCTTCACAGTAATAGGGGCTTTCTTGAGAATAGGTGCATTCCATAGCGACGGTAAAGTTCGGCTCTTGAGGAGTGTTTCGCATCACCTTAGAATAAACACAACTAAGCTGCACATATGGTGTAACTTATTGCCTGCGTTAACCCCGAAAGGGTCGCATGTGGCGATTCGGGACCTATTTATTTTTACAGGTAAGGAGGCCGGCCTCACACCAACCAGTTTCAGTTGAAGTAGGGGTTTTCCAACCTCCGGCTGGTGCTCATTTCTTGTGAAGGCTGAGTAAACCTTGCGATCGAACCCTTGCTCTCGGCATGGAATGCAAGCATTTTACCAATTGAGTGATTCCTTGACTTATAGCCATAGGTTGGTATGAGGCTGACCACCCATACTGTGAAAAATGGTTCACTTTGCCAATGTGTCAGGGAAGGTCGACAAAAGTTGTGGGGCTTATGTTCATTTGAGGTTTGGATTTTATTTGTAAGTACACATTCAGCATTTGTAAGCGCGAACTACACGTGTTGGTTTGTGGGCATACATCTGAGAGCTTTAAATGATTATATATCTTTGCAACTTAGATTATAGATTATAGAGCGTTCGACCTTTTTACGAGCTTGGTCGTCGTCGCTACAAAGTGCCAATTCTCAAGCGAGACCCAGTTGCTGTAAGGCGGGATGGAGCTTTTGTTACCGGTCATGAGTAAAGGTTTATAAATTTTTCAACCCAGCGAAGAGCAAATATGAAAATATAAATGGCATACTTGTTGTGCTCCGCCGGGATTCGAACCCACAAATTCCATTCCAGTCCGAAATGTCACCACTGAACTACGGACCGGTCATCACCAGAATAATTTCTATTATAAGGGTTATGAAAAAAAAGACAATTTTTTGTGCAAAATATTTTACTATACTTTATTATAATATTTTTCTATTTGGTCGTCATTGTAATATTATGTCTTTCAATGGAAATAGGATAATATGTTAAACAATGGTTCTTTGTTCAAATTTTACCTACCCCCATAAAAAGGATTCTCGATTTTTGAAAGACATTTTTCTATGACTTATGCTTACCAAGTGATCTTATCTAAGCTGTAAGGATATGTTACATTGGGGATTCACATTATATGCATTCTCACAAGCAGACACGTACAAGTTCGCGCTTAAACATGCCGCATGTGTACCTACAATATAAAAACCCGTATTTCAAATGAACATAAGCCCTGTAACTCTTGTCGTCCTTCCCTGAAACAGGGGTGACATTGGCAAAGTGAACAATTTTTACAGCATGGGTGGTCAGCCGCATACCAACCTATAAGTTAAGGAATATACACGACAAATTACATTTTTTAAATCAATTGTTAAAATTTGGCCAAACGCTATATTTTTTGTGCTCCGCTGGCATTCGAACCCGCAACCTTTCATTCAGAGTCCGAAGTGTTATCATTGGACTACGGACCGGTTTGTTGTAAATAATATAAATTATATTCCTTTGCACTCCGTGGGGATTCGAACCCACGACCCTTCATGTCAATTTATTTATTTTTAGATTGCCGCCTTTGATTCTATACGACTCATCTATAATAGACTTCAGGTAGAGTCTTTTGAATTACCAACAAAGAATTTAACAATACAATAGTCCGACAAGTTGAGCTGATTCCTAGAAAACCCTGTCTACCTTAGGACTCATTTTGTTGACATAATGACTTGTGTTTATAGTTACTTGCAGATTGTTTTTTTTTTGTTTTCTGGTTTTTATTTGGTTGGCACTGTGTGACTGTATAGTCACAGATTTCATTTTTTAAAAAAGAAAAATATATTTTTTTCCGGTCGATAGCTCAGTTGGTAGAGTGCTCGCATACTACCCCGTGAGCTCGGGTTCGAATCCCACCGAGGAGGGTGTCAGAAATGATTTCCTATTTTGGTGTTTATTTCAAACCCCAAAATAAAAATACCGGCAAGGTTTACTCAGCCTTCACAAGAAATGAGTACCAGCCCTCTCGGGAGCTGAGAAACCCCTACGTCAACTGAAGTGGTTGGCGTAAGGCCGGCCCCCTTACGTGTAAAAATAAATAGGTTCAACTCGCCACATGCGACCCCTTCGGGGATAACGCGGCAAGAAGTCACACTATATATATAGCTTAGTTGCGTTTTAATCTAATCTAATCTAATCTATATCAATAGGTACAAAATATTTTATTATGTTTTTATCTACTTTTAATTAGTTACTCTATTCAAATGTCACTATGAAATATGTAATATAATGTCGGTGTTATAGCCGCGGGGATTGAGTCAGGTTATTTGGAACCGGATAACGCTGGTTCGAATCCCGCGCCGATAACTTCGACCCTGGTTCAAGAGATGCCGTTGCATGCACACAAGCTTCTGTTTTCGCATGAAGACAACTGGCCAGGTAAAATAGGTTGGTGGATTGCATTCCTTTCCACAAATCTATTTAAAAAAAAAAAAAAAAAAAAAATACCATAGTAGCCATTTATAAAAGTTCAATATAATATCTCAAATTCATAAACCTACCTGCTTACATTTTCGGGATAAAAATAAGTACAAAGTGGAAATTATGGGAAGAAGCAATGGATATAAATGAACTGAGATCAGTATGTAAGGATAGAAAAAAGTAGAGGAGACTTTTCTAGAGGCTCAGGCCACACTTAATGTAAAGACGAAAGCGTTATAATTTTTTTTTTTTTTAAGAAATCCTGTCCTATAATAGTCCGGTCGATAGCTCAGGTGGTAGAGTGCTTGCATTCCATGCCGAAAGCTCGGGTTCGAATCCCACCGAGGGTGTCAGAAATGATTTCCCGTTTTGGTGTTTATTTCAAACCCCAAAATAAAATACCGGCAAGGTTTACTCAGCCTTCACAAAAAATGAGTACCAGCACTCTCGGGAGTTGGGAAACCCCACTTCAACTAAAAGTTGTTGGTGTAAGGCCGGTCCCCTTACCTGTATAAATAAATAGGTCCCGAATGGCCACATGTGACCCCTTCGGGGATAACACAGGCAAGAAGTTACACTATATGTGTAGCTTAGTTGCGTTTTTTTTTTTTGCGTGATGGGAGATCCACAAAAGTCGTATGTAAAAAAAAATCTTCAAACGGCAATAGCAAGTCGAGCATATTTTGTGGGGCTAAATCCATACGGTCTGAGGCGAAAGGGGATGGGGGGAAACGGGTCGCAACTTTGACAGCTTTCGGCGCGGTGCAACATGAGAGCGCCCCCTTAAGGGTCCTGTCCCGTTTGAACATTATCAAAATTTAAAGTTTTTCGAATCTCGATTCGACACATGTTGCTACGCATAAAACTACAAAATTCTCTAGTCCAGTATGTGTACACACTTAAAAATATGGTACAAATGTCAATAATGTGTTTGAGGGCTCTTTGCAAAAGCATTATACTTGTCACTGAATCTTAACCTACGTCATCACATGTTTTTTAACCCGCCGCTGTAGCCAGGAACACACTAACTGATTATATTCTGTCTCCCTCTCTTACATTCGATACATAGGCTCAACGCTCCGCGCTCCTCTAACAGCATTTTAGCTGAGTACAGCGGTATAACATTTTATAGACGTCATTTCGTGGCGATTATTGAAAACAATTTTCAAGACCAATGCTATGTTAGGTTTGTACTTATTTTCAAATCTTTTTTTACGTCTTTGTCCGCAGTGCAAATAACGACTATAATTGTGAACTATTGGTGTAAAAAAGGCAGAATTCTGACTCGTATTTCCGATAAATTATATACAGCAATTCACATTTAAGTAGTCTACTTTTCATAAATTATCTAATTTGGTAAGTATATCCACCCTTCTTCCCCGATGATGTTGTATACACTTCAAATGAAAGGGGTAGACATAAAATTGGCCATCTTCCTTGTTAAGAGTGTATTCAAAAAAAAAATCCCGTTGTCTTTAAAAATATGTTTCTCATACTTTATGGCCTTAGTAAAAGAGTGACATTAATGAAAAAAATCACGCGAGTTAAAAAAAAATTTATCTTAATTTTAAAGTTAGTTTTTTTATATAACTTAAAAACTGACGCCACAAAAAAATATTTAAAAAACTCGTTTTTTTACTTTTTTTTGCTCGGATTTTGTTGTTTTGTATTTTGGAAATATTTTTTTTCTTCATAATTATAGAATGATACAAATTCTAGTTCGTAGTGTGATTTTTAATAGATTAATCTGAATAGTTTTTGCGCTAATATGAAAAAACTAAAACTAATTAACTTATTTAATTCTTGAAAACAGTTTTTTCATATTATCGCAAAAACTATTCACATTATTCTATTAAAAATCACACTACGAACTAGAATTTGTATCATTATATAATTATGAAGAAAAAAAATATTTCCAAAATACAAAACAACAAAATCCGAGCAAAAAAAAGTAAACAAAAACGAGTTTTTTTAAATATTTTTTTGTGGCGTCATTTTTTAAGTTATATAAAAAACACTAACTTTAAAATTAAGATAAAAAAATATTGAACACGCGTGATTTTTTTCATTAATGTCACTCTTTTACTAAGGCCATAAAGTATGAGAAACATATTTTTAAAAACAACGGGATTTTTAGATTTCTTGGCGTCCATCGTATTTAGGGATGTTATGGATATAGAGTTCGGGATATGGATATAATCTATAATCTAAGCTGCAGGGATATGTAAGCATTTAAGGCTCATATGAAATGCATGCCTACAGACAGGCACATGTAGGTTCGCGCCTACACATTCTGCATGTGTGCATACAAATACAGAAAACCTCACATGGACATAAACCTTGCAACTCCTGCCGCCGTTCCCTGAACCGGGGTGGCATTGGCAAAAGTGAACCGATTTTTACAGCACGGGTGGTCAGCCTCGTCCCAACCTATCAGTCAAGGAGCACAAAAAATTATAAATGATTTACATAAATTCGTAATGAGACTTGTCTTGTCTTGTCTTGTATCCTGCCGCCTTTCCTCTAGGGGTGGCCAGTACCTCCACACAAGTGCCTCCACTTGACTCTGTCCTTGCATACTTCTTTCATCTCATCTAATTTTATCACTCTTTTCATGCATGCTCTTCTCTTGTTTCCACTCTGTGAATTCCATTCATTCGCAATCTCATTTATCTGATCACTCCATTGTTTCCTAGGTCTTCCCCTTCCACGCTAACCTATTACATTCCCTTTATACACTCTTTTTGTCAGTTGGTCATCATTCATCCTTTCAATATGTCCAAACCATCGCATCACACTTCTTTGAACTTTCACTTTCACGCTTTCTTTTACTCCGCATTCATTTAGAACCCATTCGTTTCTCACTCTATCTTTCAGTGTTTTTCCTGTCATACTTCTCAAATGAGCCATTTCTACGGTGCATACCTTATTTACTTCTCTTTCATTCAACGTCCATGACTCGCTTCCATACATCAGGGTCGGCAACAAAATACAATTGTGTACCGCCATTTTCATTTTCTTTGGTATCCTTTTATTCTTCGCTATTCTACCAAACGCTCTTAACGCTTTTATGGCGCCCTTGAGATGGTCCTGGACCATTAAATGGCGCCACAGGAAAGAAATCATCCATCATCATCATCATCATCATCACGCATCTTCCTTTGCTGGCACGCTTCTCTAATTCTTTCGTCATCTTACCATTCGCCTCAAACTTACTTCCTAAATAGTCAAACTCATTCACTACTTCAACTTTTATTCCATTCAAATTAATTGTAAGTTCCTCACATACTTCATTCCTGTCAAAAACTAATACTTTTGTCTTATTCGCATTTACTTTCAAGCTATTCTTACAAAACGCATCATTCAGTTTGGTTAACATCGTTTGGAATTCCTCCGCCGAGTCAGCTAAAACTATAGCATCATCAGCATAAAGAAGTACTCCAACTTTTGTTTCACCCACTTTCACTCCGCTCTCTGATATTCCAGCTTCTTTTATGCAACTGTCCATGATTATATTAAACAACCATGGACTCATCACGCAGCCTTGCCTCACTCCCTTATATACATCAAACCAGTCACTATATCTCCCATCCACTCTTACACATGCCGAACTATTTTCATAGATGGCACGTATCACATTCAGAAGATTATCATTCACACCGTACTTCCTGAGAACATTCCACAGCATACATCTGTCCACCGAGTCAAAGGCCCTCTCGAGATCTACGAATGCTGCGTAGACCACCCTCCCCACAGCCAGATGTTTTTCAACAATCTGTCTGAGAGTAAAGATTTGGTCCACACAACCTCGTCCTGGCATAAAACCAGATTGAATATCAGAGACCCTGTGATCGGTGGCCATTCTCACTTTTTTAATGACAATTTTGCATAAGACTTTCCCAGGTATACTAAGGAGACTAATGGGCCTGAAGTTACGGCAGTCTTTCTTGTCCCCTTTACCCTTGTAAATAGGGACAATGACCGCCTTTCTCCAGTCCATCGGTACTACCCTGTCTTTCATACACATCTTGCATAATTCAAACATCCACTCTACCACACATTCTCCTCCTGCCTTTAACATCTCAGCATTCAATCCATCCATACTTGCAGCCTTTCCATTCTTCAGCTCTTTTATGCTTGCTTTTATTTCCTCTTTCAAAATATCCTCATTACTTTCATTTGTAGGGTCACATTCATATAAATTTCTTTCACCCTGTCTTAATATTTCTTCAAAGTATTCTTTCCATCTATTACATACATCATCCCACACTTTCGTTATTATTCCGAACCCAACTCCAGAACATTTTTTTGTTGGTGTGGAAGTCCTGCTGTGCCTTTTCATAATTTTTCTTCTCTAATTCCATCTTACTTTCATACACAAGCTTTTTAGTATTTATTTTTGCCCTTTTATACATCATTTCCAAATTTAATTTACTTTTATCTTTCAACCATTTCATATACGCTTCCTTCTTTTGCTCTACTGCTTCTTTCACTCCATCATTCCACCAGGCATCACCTTTTTTCTTTCCAACATTTGTTTCTCCGCAAGTCATTCTAGCAGATTCGGTCAGTTCTTTCTTCATCATTTGCCACACTTTTTCCACACATCCTTCATCTTTCATTTTTTGTAGTTCATCCATATTTAATCTTTTGGCAATCTCACTTTGATATTCATCTTGCACATTGTCATCGTTCAAATTTTCCACTTTGTATTCTTTTCATTCTTAACAATATTTTTTTCTTTCCTTTCTTACAATCCCCTACCATTATTCTCGCGCATAACAACAACATTACAAAGACACATTACAAATTAAGATTAAAATAAAGTAAAATTAAACTTAATATTACACTTAGAATTAATGCCCTAGCCGCCATTGTTGCAAATCGACCGCCATTCCTTTCGGTCCTTACATACTTCTTTCATTTCATTCAGAGTCATAATCTTTTTCATGCACTCTCTCCTTTTGTTATGACTCTGAATATCCCATTCATTCGCTATTTCGGAAATTTGATCTAGATACTGATATAGTTACTTGTAGTCTTACGCTGTCGCCGCTTGTAGTCTGCCGCTGTTTTCTGTTGTTGACAATTCACATCCATATTCGACATGTAAACTCGGCATTTTCAAATACACGGCGGTCACCAATCAATCATCATTATGTCATCAAACTAAAGAAGAAACATGCTTCAACTTTTTATGGGTGACCGCGAGAAACTTGTTCAATCCTGCTACATGGGAATACATTTACGCCTCTCATGTCTGTCACAGATATCAGGTGATGGCGACCAGTGGCATAAAATTGTAATACCTCTAATAAGTAATCCCTGTGTCACTGAATTGTTTCTGTAGGCAATAATACAAAACAATAGGAACAATTCATCTGAAGGATATCGTACGGCCTGTGATATGACAAATTTATGGTAGGTACCTACCTATAAACATCGATCAATGAAAAGATCGATGTTTTTTAATACCTAATGAATTCATGAACGATAAGTCATTTCCACGATATCTTTACCAAAACTATATTTGTACAGCTCTGCTGTCCGAAAACTTCAATTTTATCCAGCAAGGACCTAATCTAATCTAATCTAAGCTGCAAAGATATATATCAATTAAGATTTATATTAAATGCATTCCCACAAGCAGATATGTATAATTTCGCGCTAACACATGCCGCATGTGGACCTACAATATAAAAACCCAATCTCAAATGCATGATTGTATTTTTTGACGGCCGATATCTGCACCAAAAATCAATGTCATACTATTCTTATTGAAAAACATTGTCCTTTCTCAAAACTTTTTGGACGCCCATAAGTCCTAGAAACTTCTATAATCTGAAGAATTTCTAAAAAAACAAGGATTTTGGTGTGCATGTTCACTTATTTGCCGTTTAAACATGACATAATTGAACTGACAGGGCGCTAAAGTGTGTCGTAGCGTAAGTGACAGTTTAGGGAGCGGAACATCGGGCTCGCAAATATAAGAAGTTCTTAGCGAGTTAAGAGGTTCTTAAATGTCAGTGAAAACAAAACTGGTACTTAAATATTTTTTAACAGCACTTTATCTATAAATATTCTTGGTGAAAACGGGCGTCTAATCTAATCTAAGCTGCAAAGATATATATCATTTAAGATTTATATAAAATGCATTCCCACAAGCAGACATGTATAATTTCGCGCTAACACATGCCGCATTTGGGCATCGTATCACAAAAAAGATGGCTAGCCTTATGGCTGCCACTCTTATTGGAAGCGAATGTTTTTTATTTATCTATAAGTGAAACAATAGGTTCCATTTCTTAAAACGGCAGAGTAAAAATTGTCAGAACTAAGAAGACATACTCTTAGGTTTGAAGAAAATACTTAAGAGTGAATATAAATAATTTAAAAAAGGCGATCGAAATGAAAGAAAATACATAAGAATATTTCATAGCTTATGGATTGGCATGGAGCTAACCACCTTAACTTTAAAATTTGTACACTTTGCCAATGTCCCCCTTCTTTCAGGGAAGAGTTGCAATGTTTATGTTCAATTTACATTTTTTTTGTAATTACACATACAGCATGTGTATGCGCAATCTTACTAAACCTACTAATATGAATCGTAAATGTGAATAAAACTTGGTTGTATACCAGAGGTGTTCATACGGTCGATCGCGGGAGGTTTAAGGTCGATCGCCGAGGATAGTTAAAATTGCAGTGATCGACCTTAAAACTGATTTGACATTTTGCACTCAATATAATTTTACTTATGCATTTTTTTTTCTTAAGTAATATTTATACATTATGAGCTATATTTGTTGGGCTAAACAGTTAAAATGTCGATCTCCTATTCATAAATTTTGTCGATCCTCAAGAAAAAGTATGGGCACCCCTGTTGTAGACTATCTCTAGATAGATGTCAAGATAAGAATAAGTGGAAGATATTCCAAAGAGATTCGGGCCATGCCTAGTGAAAATATGGTGTTACTACTTATAACTATAAAAGTAAATAATTATTGACAAGTACCTGTTTATGGCTCAATTCCTAATCAATCTCAATTTTAGGTGCATGGCTTCCTTCTTGTTTCCTAAATTATGTTTTAAATAATTAAATGTCACGTAAAAGTAAAAACAATATACAGGAGCCCTATGTCTAGCAGTGAATTGTAAGATGTTTACAAAAAATATTTAAAAAATATTGCATTTGAATAATAAGATATGTAATATTCACATTACGCACATTCAAAGTTACTTGACTCACTGTAATATGCGGGAGATCTCTCGCAGAGAACAAAATAATACAAAATATTGCTTTTATGCAAAGTTAAAATTGATTTACTTTCTTAATTTATATATATTTTGTAGAAGAACACCTTCTAATGGGGCATCCACACGCTTGCCAAGTCGAGCCAAGTCGAGCGTGTGGACGGCCGTTTGGCTCAGCTGGGGGCGTGGCTTAAGCCGCCTTGGCTCAGCTTGTCGCCGATCCGACCAGAGTCGGTTTTTTGACGCAAGTCAAAGGGAATTCACGCATGCGCATGCCAGGCACACACATACTTGTGCGCGCGCATTCTGGTGCGGTACGGTTTCTATGAATTTTGATCATCCACCATCGTCTTTGCCGAATTATTCGTTTCTTTTTAGTTTCTCTCTTTTTGTTTTGTTTTTTTTTTAAATAAAAATAAGTTTATCCAAATGTTATAGCTAAAAGCTGGACGTCCGCCATGCTTGCTTATTCTAACACACACAGACGCACGCACAAGCGTGTGGATGACCCTGTTTGGTTTTCCAAGAGCTTGCAAGCGCTTGCAAGCCCTTGACTCAAGGCGTTTGAGGCAAGCGTGTGGAAGCCCCATTAAACATTGCTGAAGATTTTTGTACTCTTCCATATCGGCATTTTTATTTAAAATCGTATTTATTTCCGCAGAAAGGACAAGCGTGCTCCCACGCCGACGATCCAACTCCAAGTGAAGATTTTATGGAATAAATACCGCTTATAAATCGAGAAATTCAACTCATCTTTATAAAATCTTAATAAAATACAAAAAATAGTTTAATTAAAAATATTTACAGAAACCGACAGATTATTATGTGAACTTTGATTATTACTTTAAGAAAAATCAGAAAACAAAACAGAAAAACTAGTTTTTGAGCAATAAAAATTGTTATTTTTGGCGCATTTTCGGGGTCCCTAAGAGTCTTAATTTTAGTATCAATTTACAAAAAAACAATAATTTTCGTCAATTAGCATTGTTAGCAACAATATTTTCTACAAAATTGTAGAACGGCCGTTCTTATAAACGTTGGACTAAATATCCGTAAGTAAATACTCATTTAACTAACGGATGGACGTTAACGGACTGATCTTACCGATGGTCGTCTTAGGGCCGGTCTTATAAACGAGAGACCAAATATCCGTAAGTATCTCGACAACAAACTAACGGATGGACGTTTACGGATTGATCTTACCGATGGTCGTCCTATAAAGCTTTTTTTACCGTCCGTTAGTTCTCAAAGATGCACTCGTATTTTTCTATGACTTTTAAGTGCATTCATGAACATACGTCACCCGCTTGCTGTCAGATACGAAACATAACCTAAAATTTATTGTGCGCGTCATATTCCCTGGTTAAAGTTTATCAATAAAATGAATGTAAGTACAGTTATTTACTTGTGATAACTTATGTATTATTATTTATATATAAAATGACTTATGTGCAATGGTTATATCTTGATAAAAAGTTAATTTTATCATGAAAAACAATGACGCTTCTCTTGCATCCTTCTAATGTGATTTTTATAATTTCAGACAAAAGGCAGGAGCAAACAATTCACGGCAGAGGAGGTGACAAAATTAATTGAGTTATTAGAGGATAACAACGTACTTTTGTCGAAGAAGACGGATGTGGCATCAAACGCCACTAAAGAACAAGCGTGGCAGTGCTTGGCGATGAGCTTTAATGCCACCAACAGGGTGCCAAGGGATGTGGCCCAGTTAAAACTCAAGTGGGACAATTTGAAGAAGGCCGCAAGGAAAAGAGCAGCACTTAGCAACAGCAATTACAGGTATTCTTTATTGTTTATCAATATTGTAGATTCCAAAATGTTCATAATCATTTCACAGTCATGCCAAATATCATCATTGATAGAACGGCGGCAGGAGTTGCAAGGTTTTTGTTCATGTGAGGTTTTGCTTATTTGTATGCACACATGCAGAATGTGTAGGCGCGAACCTACATGTGCCTGTCTGTGGGCATGCACTTAATATGAACCTTAAATGTTAACATATCTTTGCAGCTTAGATTATAGATAGATAGATTGTCATTTGCCATGTGAAGCTTATTTTAAAAATGGCAAAATGCATTTCCCTGTACAAATATTAGATTTTCATAACACTAGCCGTCCGCTCGATAGCTCGGTTGGTAGAGTGCTTGCATCTTATCCCGTGAGCTCGGGCTCGAATCCCGGTGAGGGTGTCAGAAATGATTTCCCGTTTTGTTGTTTATTTCAAACCTCATAATAAAGAACCGACAAGGTTTACTCAGCCTTCACAAGAAATGAGTACCAGCCCCCTCGGGAGCTGGGAAACCTCCCACTTCACTGAAGTGGTTGGCGTAAGGCTGGCCCCCTTACCTGTAAAAACAAATAGGTTCACTCGCCATATGCGACCCTAACACGGCAAAGAGTTACACTATATGTGTAGCTTAGTTGCGTTGCATTTAGCCAGACACATTTCTGCCCTAAATTCTGTTTGTTAATAGTGCATAAAATAAAACATAATACGTTTGTTTACAGGGCAACTGGTGGAGGTCCAATGCTACCAGTAAGCGAGGATGCTACCCTGGATAAAGTGACATCACTGATCAAACTGAGTTGCTATGGCCTAGAAAATCAGTTTGATAGTGACGCCATACAAATTGAGTACGTCTCACAGCCAACAACCAGCCAGCCAGTTTTGGAGCTTGTAATAGACGTGCCACCAAATGATAATTTTCCTCCAGAAGAGCCTGTGAGCAATGTCGAAAGTAAATGGCAGACGTGGACCCCGGCATCATTAAAAACACCTGTTGATTCAAGATTGACAGTGAGAAATGAAAAAAAAGAAGCAATCGACAAAAATAAGCTAACAAAATCAAAAATTCGTCGAAACAATGCTATAGCTAGCTACTACGAGTATAAATTGGAATTATTAAAAGAAAGTAAGAAAATTTAATTTCAATTTAATAGAGGAAAAGATGCTAATTTGGAAAACTAAATTTGTTTTTGTGATCATTGAGGCATTAGCGAGGCGTAATAATGTATTGTTCTGTGCCATTTAGATTGAAGTTTATTATTTGCTGCTCTTCAGTTAGATTGCCTTGTCTTGTCTTGTATCCTGCCTCCATTCTTTTAGGGGTGGCCGGTACCTCCACTTGACTCTGTCCTTGCATACTTCTTTCATCTCATCTTGTTTCATCACTCTTTTCATGCACGCTCTTCTCTTATTTCCATTCTGTAAATTCCATTTGTTCGCAATCTCACATATCTGATCAATTCATTCTTTCCTAGGTCTTCCCCTTTCACGCTTACCTATTACATTCCCTTCATACACTTTTTTGTCAGTCGGTCTTCATTCATCCTTTCAATATGTCCAAACCATTGCATCACATTGCTGTAAACTTTCACTTTCATGCTTTCTTACTCCGCATTCATTCAGAACCCATTCGTTTCACAATTTATTTTTCAGTGTTTTTTTCTGTCATACTTCTCAAATGAACCGTTTCTACGGTGCTTACCTTATTTGCTTCTCTTTCATTCACGGTCCACGACTCACTTCCATACATCAGGGTCGGCAGCAATATACAATTGTGTACCGCCATTTTAATTTTTTGTAGATTCTTTTATTCTTCGCTATTCTACCGAACGCTCCCATCACGCATCTTCTTTGCTGGCACTCTTTCTAATTCTCTCGCCATCTTACCATTTGCCTCAAACTTACTTCTACTTCAACTTTTGTTCCATTCAAATTAATTATAAGTTCCTCACATAGTTATGTTTATTTAATAGTGGTATTCCAAATATGCATAACTTTTTTAAGATAAGCACTTCCTACATTTTTTAATAATTAAAATTATTATGTATAATTATGATTTATGTTGAAAATCTTGAGGTTTATAAACTCTGCACATTATCTTGTTCACTTTTTAAATAAATAATTAGTAATAAACTATACTTTATCCTTAACTGTGTTCAATAAAGAAAATGAATATAAAACCTTAGAAATTATTTTGAGTTGGAACAATGGCTCTAATTGGTTTATTTCAATGTTAAATGCATTTCTTATTAAATATGTTGCCTACCTTATACTTACATGTGCCTTTATTGGATGCACGCCAGTGGCAAAGGGTGCCATACAAGCCGATTCCCATCGGTTTCCCGTTTAAAATGAGGCAAAAATGATAATAAAGCAGACTGCATGGTTTCAATGGGGGGAAAATATGTATTGTTTCTTTGGTTTTAAATGTATTTTTTTACTTTGTGCCTATATTTTTAAACTACTTAGTTACATCATTTTAAAAGGGAAGCCGATGGGAACCGGCTTGTATGGCACGCTTCACCACTGATGCACGCCCCTGCTCAACTCTCCCATAATATGAATAAGTAATGTAATATTGATACTTGTAGAGGAGTGTCCCCAATAATAAGACAAAAGGTTTTAAGATTTCAGAAATATATTAAAAAATGGACAAAAAAACATTTCAAAATACAACAAAAGTAATATTTACATAAAAGAAACATCAATATTCAATCTCATAAAATATATTTACCTATCATCTAATTTGCAAAGATATACTAACATTTAAGATTCCTATACCTTGCATGCACACAAGCAGACAAGTGCTTACACATGCTGCATGTGAACATTACAAAATAAAAACTCAAATCGCAAATGAAAATAAGCCCTGCAACTCTTGCCACCATTGCCTAGAGGTGACATTTGCAAAGTGAACCAATTTTTACAGAGTAGGTGACCATCCTCATACCAACCTTATAAGTCGACGAACAAAAATTATAAAATGTAATATTTAATATAGGTACATAAAAAAAAAAACAGAAAAATCATTTACCTACATGGAGCTGCAAAGTAAATTATAATACAGGTATGTATATATTTTTTAAAAAGTCTTAACCACCAACATTGTCGATTAACTGCCATTTATTCGGCCCTTGCATACTTCTTTCATTTCATCCAGAGTCATAACCTTCTTCATACAAGCTCTCCTTTTATTATGACCCCATTAAATCAGAATGTACAAAAAATAAAATCAAAGTTACGAGTATCTAAGAAAAATATAAATCAAACATCAAAATATACAAAAATAAAAATCAAAGATATCGGAAAGAAATACAAATCAAAAATCAAATTTAATATACAATCAAGAGAAACAAAACTACAAGTCATCGTCATAATTTCTTACATTAAAATTTAATTACACCAAATTTTTAAAATAATTATCTATTAAATCTCTTCTGTAATAATCTTGTGTGCCAGGAATGGTGCCAGGACCCGATGCAACACTTTCTGCTGATGGCAAATCGTTATCCTGAGGTGACTCTTCTTGGACATCTGGGGGTAGGATGTCTTCACTGTTCAATCGGCAAATGTTGTGTAAGACAGCTGTTGCCACAATGACAGACTGAGCTCTATTCACAGCTATTCTCAATGGCATGAAAAGAACTGGAAACCGCCGCTTCCATACGCCAAAACAACGTTCAATAGAATTCCTCGTTCGAATTTGGGATTCGTTGTAGAGAATCTCTTCTGATGTCTGGGGATTGGAAAGAGGAGTCATGAGGTACCGTTTTACAGCATATCCGCTGTCTCCAACCAACATAGAGTCTCCAAATTCTCCACTCTCAAAACGGGACTTCAACATGGATGAATTGAAAATATGAGAGTCATGTGAAGCTCCCGGCCATTTCACAACAATGTCTGTGATGCATAAATTGACATCACAAACACACTGCACATTCAGTGAAAAATAGCCCTTCCTATTTCTGAAGGCCTCAGCATCCCGTCCTCCAGGCGACTGAATCCTGATGTGCGTACCGTCGATTGCTCCTATCACACAAGGAAATCTGGCCAAGTTATAAAACAATTCTTTGGTAGAATTATCATTGGTTATTTTTATATAGCGAGCTCTTATGCCACATATTTTCTTGGATACTTCCCAGACAATATTGCTTGCACTTTGCTTCGATACTCCCACAAAATCCGCAGAGGCTAATAATATTGACCCTAACGCATAAAACCTCAATGCAACAAGTAGTTGGGTTGATGGTGTCAATGCATTATTTCGGGCTGTAGGTCGGGTCAACGTGCTCCCAATCATGTTTAATACATTTTGTGCACTGCTCTTTGTCAATCGAAAGCGACACACAAAATCTAAATCATCTAGGATGTTGAAATAGTCCACGCGACATCTGAACACTCTTTTTCTTCGTCTTCCTGCATCCTCGTCAGAAGACGACGAATACAGCACATTCTCAATTAATTCACTATCACTGTCGGAAAACATTTTAGAGTCAGCACAAAACACTTCAATAGAACAGAGCGTAGAAGTCCGATATGGATTACACTGGATGACACACAAAACTCACCGCAAAGAAACAATGCTTTGACAGATAACCTAACCTCAAACCTTAAGTTACCGGCCGGTATCTGCGATTAATCGCTGCCTCGGCTGTCGGTTAGTTCTGTCGGTAACTTTTTACGGAAATTAAACGAACGGATCGTTATAAGACGAAAAATGTGACGTTTGTATTATTTTTCGGTTAATTTGGTACGACATTTAACTAACGGACGTTTATAAGACCGGCCCTTATAAAGCTTTTTTAACCGTCCGTTAGTTCTCAATAATGCACTCGTATTTTTGATGATTTTTTGCGTGCATTCATGAACATATGTCATTATGTCATCCGTTTGCTGTCAGAGAAGAAACATAACCTAAAGTTGCGTATGACAAACACGAAAACGACTGATACAGCCCTATTTTAATGAATTCTCTATCTCTGTCGGAAGAAATTATCTTCAACAGGATAGAGCGGAGAAGTCCAAAGACGCGCAAAACTCACCGCAAAAAAATAATGCTTTGACAGCTGACCTAACCTCAAACCTTAACAAACCGACCGGTATCTACCTGGAAACCGGGGGTCGGCTGTCGGTTAGATCCGCCGGTAAAATTAAACCGAAAATTTACGAACGAATTGTTATAATACAGAAAAACGAAATTTGTACCAAGTTTCGGTTTATTAGATTTGACATTTAACAAACGGATGTTAATAAGAACGGCCCTTAAAACACTAAAAATTGAAGTGTGTACTAGTTAATGAGGGTTCAAAAATGCGTTTTTTTAGAAATACGTAATCGACTTTTCGTATTTAATTTTTAGTATTTTAAATTGAGTTTTTATTTTAATTCTAAAACAAAATAATCAAAGTTAAAACTTGTCATTTTCTATTTCTAAGCATTAAAATTTATTATTGTCGTTACTAATGTACATAAATAAACCTCGAAAACACCAAAAAACGGCGAATTTCAGCAACTGTTCGAAAATATTGAGACAGCGTCGTTAAGCACAGCCCCTGTATTAATAGGTCCGGATTTCACAAAAGATTTTTTTTTACACACTGATGCCAGTAAAAATCAAGTAGCTTCAGTATTAAACCAAAATATCAATGGGTCCGAAAAGCCAATAGCATATTTTTCACGCAGTTTGACAGTTAGAGAACAAAACTATTCGACATCAGAACGTGAGCTTCTTGCCATTGTAGAGTCAATTGAACATTTTCGATCTTATCTAGAGGGGATGAAATTCAAGGTAATAACTGATCATATGGCATTAAAATTCTTGAATAAAATATCAAATCCAACAGGTAGATTAGCAAGATGGGCCATGAGACTTTCACAGTATGAATTCGAGATTGAGCATAGAAAAGGGAAAGAACATACAGTGCCAGATGTATTATCTAGGATTCCTGGTACTAAAGAAATGGAAGTAATAAATTCAAATATTGCAGATCCTTGGTATAATAATATCGCAGAAGGATGTACAGAAACACCATACAAATACAAAAAATTCAAAATGGTAGATAATAAATTATTTAAACTAATAAATGATGATAATCCTTTCACAGAGGAATATAATTGGAAAGAGATACCTATTATAGACAATAGATTAACTATAATAAAGAATCATCATGATAATGGACATGTAGGTATTTTTAAAACTTATAAATACATATCAAGATGTTACTATTGGAAAAATATGTATGCAGATATAAAAAGTTTTATAAATAAAATGTCAAAAATGTAAAATGTATGAGCCGAATAATTTACCTCCAGCAGGAAAAATGGAAAATAGAAAAAGAGTGGATAGACCGTTAAAAATGCTGAGTATTGATTTGATAGGACCATTACCAAAATCAAGTACGGGCTATATACATATATTATCAATAATAGATGTTTTTACCAAATATTGTTGGTTATTTCCTTTAAGAAGAGCTACTACAGAAGAAATAGTAAAATTAATAGAAAATAAAATATTTTTAACAGAAGGAGTACCGCAAACGATAATAACAGATAATGGAAAGAATTTAAAGACTAATGCATTTAAAGATTTTATGTACTCATATGGAGTACAGAAAATATTTTATACAACTTTATATACTCCCATGTGCAATAATGTAGAGACATACAATAGAACAATAGGATACACATTAGCTATTTTTGTAGAAAATGAACAAAGAAAATGGGATACTTTTTTAGATTCAGTACAAAGCATAATAAATAATACAGTCAATTTAGCAACAGGATACACACCTAATGTATTAGCAAGAGGTAGGGAGATTGTACTAAATGGTGAAATTCATGGTGAAATAGTAAATGATGAAATAGAATCAAAGGAAGAATTAGATAAATATAGAGATATGCATAAAGATAAAATGAAGGAATTAAACACATTATACAAAATTGTAACAGAAAATTTATGGGATGCATATAATAAAAATGCAAATTATTATAATAAAGGTAGATCAAATCGTGTCTATGATCAAGGGGACATTGTATGGCGTAAGAATTTCATACAATCAAATGCACGGAAATACTTCTGTACAAAGTTGGCTCCAAAATTTTTCAAAGCCAGAATAGAAAAGAAAGTTAGCAAGATAGTCTATGTATTAAAAGATATAGACACAAATGTTATAAATAAATATCACATCAAGGACATAATCAAATAAGATTAAAAAAAAAAAAAAAAAAAAAAAAAAAAAAAAAAACAAAACATATTTTCATGTGTATGAAAAATTTGAGGTGATGAATGATACGGTGAAAGTTGATATAAAAGTGATCAGTGAAAGAATGAATTATGAAATATTGCATGAATGAAGGTATGAAACATAAATTAAACAAAGTATTACATATGAAAGTAAAGTTTTTGAAAAAAATTGATGGACTGATAAATTTATTAATGAAAAATAAATTTGAAATAAATTTAAATATTGGGAAAGATGTGATACATGTTTAAAAAAAAAAAGTTATTTTAATGAATTGATTTATTAACTGGTGAATGTTTATTATGTATTGTTATTTGATTATTTTGAATTGTTGAATTAAGTATTTAGAAAAAAAAAGTTAAAAAAAAAACAAATATTTGTTTATAATATTGAATATGAAATTTGTGTTAAAAATTTTTTTTTTTTCATTTTAAGTATGAAAATAATTGGTATTGTTAAAAAAAAGGTATTAATGACTGAATAATGTGTCAGAAACAGGTTTTTTTTTATTTTCATATTTTTGAAATTTATCCTTAAAATAAAACAAAATATGTGGCGCCGGCTGAGCATTATGATACATTATTTACTCATTGTAAAAAAAAAAAAAAAATTGGGAATATTTTTTTTTTATGAGAGGAAGGAGGTGTATAATTGTAACGGGATGAATTTGTTTGTTTGGTGGAATGGAACATGAGATTTGAATTTGAATGGAAAAAGGAAAACAAAAGAATGCAGAAAGACAGAGAGGAAGCTTCCCTGGCGGGAGAGCCAGATACATGTGAATTTGGTCATAATTAATATTGCTGTGGTTTATTATATATACATTGTGATTGTGGAATAATAAAGTGTGTTTAAATGTTTGATTCCTTATCTGTTTTATAAGTGATATTATTAAGTGATTTGTAGCAGAGCCACAAATGGTGTGAGAGAGTTCTCTTGAGCACGGCTTGAGTCTTGAAGCGGATTTTGAACGAACGAAAAGTTAGCAGTGAATATCCTCACATATTACAAACATCCTAATTGAATACGATCAAAAGAAAAACCCTCACAGAGCCTCTAGGAGTATATCCTGTTGTCACATTAACTGTATTGTTTATAGCCGCTTGAATTTTTGGCAGGTGCTTGCACCATGTTCGCTGATCCCTATCCACCAGGATAGCCAGTGTCGTACCAATTGTCTGGTTATAGCGTTTGACTGGGTTATTCTGCGGTGTGTAAAAACTGTTGTAGAAGATTTTCTGCACTCCGTACCTCTCCAGCAATTCCTTAAATGCCTTGGCAATGAATTGTTTGCCGTTGTCACAAACAACGGACCTCGGCACTCCCCGGGGAATAAAGATGCTTGCCTCAAGCTTCTTTATTATCGCTGCTGCTGTGGTCTGTTTTAATGGGAAAATCCAACAATATTTGGTGAAGACATCCATCACACTTAAAATATGCACATTTCCAGCGTAGCTGCGAGGCAGTGGTCCTATTAAGTCTAAGGACAGCATTTGGAGAGGGCGATCCACTTTTTTAGGGTGGGACATAATTCCCTGTGGTGGAGCTGTGCTATGTTTGTATCCCTTACATATTGAACAGTTTGATACATACTTCCGCGTCTGTGGGAACATACCAGGCCAAAAGTAACATTGCTGTAACTTCCCGTAGGATTTAAAAGTTCCTGGGTGAGTCGAAGCGCTGTTGCCGTGCAGTTGTTCCAGCAATTCCTGTCTCTTCTCAATAGGCACAACCAACTTCCATGCTTGGTCCTCCTGTAGAGCGTGCTTTGGTTTGCAGTGCCTATATAAGTTACCTTTATTTACCATGTAGTTGGGAAATCTCAGTGCAGTAGCTTGGCAATTTCTCCATATTATTAAGTACCACGCATCTTCTGTTACGGGGTCACTTGGACCAGCCTCTATTGCAGCCACCTCAATGCGGGACAGTGCATCGGGTACAATGTTCTGCGAACCTTTCCTGTGGACTATATTGAAATTATACTGCGAGAGTCTCGTACTCCATCTTGCTAGTCTGCCAGTAGGGTTATCCAAAGTATGTAGCCACTTTAAACTAGAGTGATCAGTTACCACCGTGAAGGGGGCTCCCTCAATGTAACCTCTGAAATGATTTACAGAGTCAAGGACAGCAAAAAGTTCCTTTTCAGTAATTCCGTAGTTCTTCTCGTGCTTATTAAGGCAACGGGAGTAGAAAGCAACTGGGTGTTCTCCGTCTGGGAACTCCTGTGTCAGCACACTGCCTATGCCGACATTTGAGGCATCCGTATGCAGGGTAAATCCAAGATTGAAGTCTGGGCAATTTAATACAGGTGCTGACTTCATGGCTGCTTTAAGATCCTCAAAGGCTCTCTCGGCGACCTCGGACCACTCAAAGTTGCTTATTCCTTTTTTGTTTCCTGTCAGCTTGGTGAGCGGTGCGGCCGTCGTCGAGAAGTCTCTGATGAAGCATCTGTAGTATCCTGCAAGACCTATAAAAGCCTTTATCTGTTTGGAGTTCTTCGGGCGGCGGAATGAAGTTATTGCCTCCACCTTTTCTGGATCGGTTCTCAGGCCCTCCGCATCTATGATGAAGCCCAGGTACTTGAGACGAGACAGAATTCCGATTTCCTCAGGTTTATGGTCAAACCAGCATTCTTTAAGCTGTTATATACTAATTGAAGAGTTTCCAGGTGTTTTTCAAAGGTCGGGCTGGCGATGATTAGATCATCGAGGTAACAAAACAATTGCGTGTCAAATTTAAGGCCAAATAACTTATCCGCAAGACGCTGCAGCTCAGATGGTGCATTGCGGAGTCCGAAAGGGAGACGGGTAAATTCAAACATTCCTCTGCCAGGTACAACGAAAGCAGTCTTCTCACATGAACCATGCTCCAGGGGTATCTGCCAGAATGCTTTACTGAGGTCTATGGAAGAAATGTACTTAGCACCCCGGAGTTGATCCAGTATTCGATGGACATATGGCAACGGGTAGGCATCTGGTTTGGTGACTGCATTTAGTTTCCTGGAATCGATGCAGAAGCGTGCTGTTCCATCACGTTTAGTAACCAGTAGTGTGGGGTTGGTCCATGGGCTACGACTCTCCCTGACCACTCCTTAGGACAACATCTCGTCCAGTTCGGCTTCCAACTGCTTTTGTCTGGCTGGTGATAAAGGGTAGTAACGTTGTCTAATTGGTGGTCCTTCTGTTTCGATGCGGTGCTCCACCAGATGAGTCAGACCCAGTCCTCGTTCCTCAAAAGATATTGATTTAAACTGGTGTACTGTTTGATGTAAAGCTTTTTGCTGAGTTGGGGATAAGTTTTCAATTGGTATTACGGTGCAGATTTCGCCGACTGTTGGGTGTGAAGGTGTAGAGTTCTTTCTGCCTAGTATATGTGGCCAGCAGTCCACAACCTGGAATGCCTTCCAGAAATCCATGCCGAGTATGAATTTAGAGTTGAGGGTAAGTATGATGATGAAGTTTATTTGATGGGTCATTTTATTACATTTGACCGGCAGGTTCAACACCCCAATCACCGATTGGACCTTTGAATCGGCTTTTGTGACATTGGCTCCGTAAGATTGAAGTTGGTACCCCGCTGATAGGAAGTGCTGATACGCACTACCACCCAGGCAGCTAACGTTGGCTCCACTGTCCAGTAGTCTTGTGAATCTAATGTTGTCTACTGAAAATGACGTGTAAGGCCTTCCGTCCGATGCCTCCCTACAATTTACAAGGGAAAGTTTAGCAGTCCGTAAGGCTTCTATCCGACTCGACAACCGTTCAGAGTTTTCTGTGCTTCCGACTGCTGTTGTAGAAGCTGCCTCTAACGAACGGTTGTGTATTAGTTTTTTGACGGACGTTTATAGTTTGGTGGGGGCTATGTGAGGTCTACCTTGACAGTGGGATGGTGTCTAGGTGTTTTGGAATTTCTGCTACGGATTTCTGGTGTTGGAGTCCGGCGATGAGATCTCTGGGGTGAACGGTCTCTTCTTGGGTAAGTTCTGTTACGGAGCTTTGGGCACTCCCTCCTAAAGTGTCCCGGTCGCTGACATCCAAAACAGGTTGGGGCCGAATTCCTTTGAATGGTTGGTTTGGCCGCTTCCATTGCCATGACATGGCGGTACGGCCCGAGTCAGATGTAGAAGGGCGGGTATTGTAACCCTCGAATCTACCTGTGACCTCTTCCAAGTCTTCGAGAGTCTCGATTCTAGTGCTAGCGAGTAAACTAGCGTACATTGGCAGGAGACCGTGCTTGCACACCTGCAGAAGCTCCGGTGCTGGCAGTGGTTCGTCCAATTTCTGGCTCAACGCCCTCATTCGCAACAGGAAATCAGCAACGGTTTCCGATGAAGATTGCTTGGCCTGATAAATCCTGGATTTAGTTGCATACTGGGCATGTGGACCCTCATACTTCCTGATGAGCTCTCTGCGAAGAACTTTCCAATATGACTTGTCAGGCAAAGTTCTGAACCACAATAACGTGTTCCCCACAACAATGTCCACGAAGCCGCGCAGGAGTGTTGGCTCATCGACGTCCCGGGCCAACATGAGCTCCTCAATACGAATGACGAACTCCCGGACATCTGTTTTCCCGTCATACTTAAGATGCCAGTTGGTCAGGTTGCATCTACGTGCATCTTTCACGATGAAGTTCGTTAGGGGTTCCCTCTCCCTCTCTGGTTGTTGGACTGCGGCCAGGGTGCCCGTTGGGTTTTGCTCCTCAGCGTTCAGTGATGATACTCTGGGGACACAACGTCTGTTGTATCCGACTGCCTGTTGTTGCAATTGCTGAAGGTTGTTCTTGGGCTTGACCCCTCGCACCAACAAGGCTCTCCTTAAAACTTTTTGAGGCTTGTTGCTGATAAAAGTTATCAATCCCCTTCCCATTTTGTGAGCTTGGTCAATAATGGCTAATAACAAGAAGAAGCTATCTCCCAAGAATCCTATAGATGGGATTGTAAAAAACATTTTTTTTTTTTTTAAAGGTTGAGAACCCCTTGAAATTTCTTTGAGAAAATTTTACGAATGGTTACGCCTCTGGAAATAGAGACGCCCAAAAAAAATTTGGAAAGAAAGAAAGAAAAAAAAATTTAAGTCAAAAAATTTACGCAAGTTTGAGAATGCGTGTCTCCGTTCAGAATTACGTAACTCAAATTTTGAATCCGTCCAATTATCATCAAACCACGAAAAACATTGAACAACCTCCAAGATGATACAGCATAACCACCAAAAACACAAATATCCCAGGTGGAAATGACTTCAAGCACCCCAAAATACCCGAAATACAAAAAACAACAATTTTCCGTTAGAACCCTCAATGGTTAGAACACAATTCTGTTTGCTGGAATAAAACTTTACTTATTTATAGGGAAGATACAATGTGGATCGAGCAACGGTGTTTTTTGTTAAGGCGCCAGTGTAATGCAAAGATTGGAAGCGCGGCCCTGCTGGGCCCCCGCTGCCGCGAACCGTCACCTCTTTGGAGGTTAGGATTCCGACAACGGACAATGGGGCTCCTTTGAGGTTAGGTTGCGCGCTTTTGCAGATGCCCGGCTAGCATGGCCCTCATCAGTGTTATGCATTAGAATTTTTAAACCAGATTTCTTTAGAGATCTGGTTTAATTTCTCGATTTAATCTCAATTTACAAAAAAGGTGATTCATAAAAACTTTATAATTCAGTTTAACACTAAACGTGTTTCAAAACATGATCACATTTGTAAACCACCTCCGAGTAGGTTTATTTCGTTCTAAACTAGATCGACATACGCAAAAGGCGATCTTCCTCATTCCCCAGCTGATCGTAATGTACGAGATAACTTTTAGAATAAAAGATTTATGAATCAAATAAGAGTTTCAGCAATTACAGTAACTTTAAAACATTAGCAGTGTTATGCATTAGAATTTTTAAACCAGATTTCTTTAGAGATCTGGTTTAATTTCTCGATTTAATCTCAATTTACAAAAAAGGTGATTCATAAAAACTTTATAATTCAGTTTAACACTAAACGTGTTTCAAAACATGATCACATTTGTAAACCACCTCCGAGTAGGTTTATTTCGTTCTAAACTAGATCAACATACGCAAAATGACGATCTTCCTCATTCCCCAGCTGATCGTAATGTACGAGATAACTTTCAGAATAAAAGATTTATGAATCAAATAAGAGTTTCAACAATTACAGTAACTTTAAAACATTAGAATTTTACACTATAACAAATTGAGGGCATGCAGCAACGAAACAAATATAAAAACTGTGACAAGAAAAAAAGTGACAGATGCCGCGTCGTGTTATTTTTCAAGTCGCCAATTTTGTAAAACTGTCACTTTTCTTGTAAATGAAGTACGCAGGCTCATCTTTGAGATTTTCTTCGTGATGCCTACAGCCAAAACCTGAAGCCACAATGAAGTCATGCTTTGAAAAATACTTGTTTCCATTTTTAGTTCATTCGAAGTCGCAGCCGACATGAGTTTGACAGCTGGAGTGTCGAGAAACGTTCGGGAGGGGGCGTTTACCCGAATTCTTCCGAGCGTCTCCGAAAGTTGTCAAAAACCATCCAAAAACCCACAAAAACCTCAAAAAATTTCATAGACACCAAAATACCTACATAAATGTCGAGCATTTCGTATTTTTTCATACAGAAAAAGCTACCGGAAGTCTGTTTAAGCAGGATTCGGTAAACCAAAAAAAAAATGTACGTATTTCGCTAATGAATCACCTTTTTATTTATTTTGGTTTAGCGGGCTGGTACAGATTTAAATCGGTTTCTCAAAATCTTGCACTAAACAGGTATGGGCGGAATCTAATGAATAACACTGTAGAATTTTACACTATAACAACAAATTGAGGGCATGCAGCAACGAAACAAATATAAAACTATGACAAGAAAAAAAGTGACAGATGCCGCGTCGTGTTATTTTTCAAGTCGGCAATTTTGTAAAACTGTCACTTTTCTTGTAAATGAAGTATGCAGGCCCATCTTTAGGATTTTCTTCGTGATGCCTACAGCCAAAACCTGAAGCCACAATGAAGTCATACTTTGAAAAATACTTGTTTCCATTTTTAGTTCATTCGAAGTCGCAGCCGACATGAGTTTGACAGCTGGCGTGTCGAGAAACGTTCGGGAGGGGGCGTTTACCCGAATTCTTCCGAGCGTCTCCGAAAGTTGTCAAAAACCCACAAAAACCTCAAAAAATTTCATAGACACCAAAATACCTACATAAATGTCGAGCATTTCGTATTTTTTCATACAGAAAAAGCTACCGGAAGTCTGTTTAAGCAGGATTCCGTAATCCAAAAAAAAAAATGTACGTATTTCGCTAATGAATCACCTTTTTATTTATTTTGGTTTAGCGGGCTGGTACAGATTTAAATTGGTTTCTCAAAATCTCCCACTAAACAGGTATGGGCGGAATCTAATGAATAACACTGCATGTGGCCAGCTTAAACGGGTTTTTCCACCCCAACCGTCAATCTCAGCCTGTCTTCTTCCTCTAATTTTGAGCCAGTTCAATTTCTGTGGCTAAAGATGCGCCTCAATTTCTTTTAAGTTGGGATCCAGATCATTTCTGTTTTCCCAATTTGGTAGGCATTATAGACACACGAAATTTTTTTGAAAAAGTTTCGATAGTGACGTCAGACAGCGATTTTTAGCGGCAACTATCGGTTTTCCGTCTGCACACACATTTGAACAAAATATTTTTTGAACAAAACAGAATCTTTTTCTTCTAATGGCATTTAGCTGTTGCGGTTTATTCAAACATCGAATGGGATTAAAATAATGTAGGAATTAAATTATTTCAATAAGTTTAACTATGCGTCGGTAAAAAAAAAGAATCATACAGATAATTTAAAATTCATCGTGGTGTTGTACAAACTGGCTGAATATTCCAATGTTAGTTGTGAAAATATATTACGGGTTCTTAACCTCAAAAATATTTTTATGAAACAGAATGCAATATTGCAATTGTGTCATTAATATTGCATTGGTATTATATATTGCGTTAACATTATATTTTGTTAACATTATATTGTGTCATTGTTTTTGGCGCTTATTTGCCGAGACCACCCAGATAGCATTTTAAACTTGTATCTGACTTGCAACAAGTTTGATGTGTCAAAAGTGAAGGCTTGCTGCAAGTTCACCATGGCAAGTATATACACTTGAGGCAAGTTTTAATCAAACTTTCTAGTTTCCCAGCAACAAGCTTGCAGAAACTTTGTCATAACAAAGTTCCCGTAAGGTTGTCATGACAAACTTGCAAAATGTTTGCTTCTGCAAATTATATACATTTTTTGATATTATTATAATATTTAAAAAAACAAAATTAGAATAAAAAGATGAAATATTTTTATTTTATTTCATTTACAGTTTGCTTATAGTAGTAACAAAGTTTTATAATATTCACATCATCATCATCACTGGCACGACCTCCCTCAGCAACCGCTGCCAGCGCTGTCTATCCAACGTCTTCCTCCTCCAGTCCCAAATTCCCACTGCACGGCTATCCGCCACCACTCCATCCAGCCATCTTGAACGTGGTCTTCTCACTGTCCGCCGTCCGATTGTGATGAATACAAATTGGGCTGCTGAACCATATTTTCAATTATTGCGTCATCTACAAATAATTGAAAATATTCCAGTGACGTTAAAATTTTAATGGATTGTAAAAAACTGGCAGTACACGTTGTGTCGGGGATATCCAAGTCACGGTGTCGCCAGCGTACTTCTGTCCACAACGAATGGGCCTGATGTTGTCCATCACCTTCCACCGCATTTGCTTCTTCCTCCTGGTCAACATCACTAGGTGCCTGAAAAGAAATGAATAGTTACGTTTATAATATCATCCACAAATAAAATAGAAATTGGAACCATAGAAAACCTATTTTAGAGGACTTCAGTCAATGTCAATGCAGTACAATCTGTGATTAATTATAAAGATACGAGTTTAAAGGTACCGATTTATAGCTAATTTGTTGAGATATATTTTGAATAAAATGAGGATTTTTTAATAGATAAATAAAAAAATAAAATACTAACGTTTATTTCAATGGGCATCCCAATTATCTGGCTCAACTCGTCTGCAGCCATCTCCTGGTCACCGTTTTCGATCCTTGGCTCCCACCAGGTTGTAATTTCGTCATCTTCATCTTCAAGTTCTACATCTGATGCATTTCCATTCAAACACATATTAATCTCTCGAATAGAGTAAGACATCTGAAAAAATAAAATAGTAAGGCTGTTAAAAATGACCTCAAAATCCTGTGTATGTTCAAACCATTGTTATTTTGTATACAAAAAAAGTACTAAAAAACGTAGAACTTGCTACAAATTATATACTGTTAAATAGTTTATGAACTAAGGAACACGCTAAAAATGATTTTTTTTCAATTTAATGTATAATTACCTTGAAAATTGACGATTTCGAGGGGAAGAATTGTCAGAGTTGAAACGCAAGCCGGCTTGACAGTTGACAGACGTTATGGCGGTTAAAATGCACTATGCAGGCAGGAAACATAAAGAAAAAATATAATGCTGTGAGCACAACGTTGCAGCAATATTGCAACAAACTTATTTTGTCATATTTGACATGACAATATAAATTTAAGTACAAATCAAACTTGCAGCAAACTGACCTGCTATCTGGGCAACATTGAATTTAAAACTTCCCTTACGACTGAAATTATTTATGACTTATAAAAATAGTTGATTAATATGTTTCTTCCGTGAAAAGTTTCACGAAATCATTTCATAATTAAATCGTTGCAATGGAAAAAAACACCGTCGTGAAATAAAATTGTTTTTAATCCAAAAGTAAGAACAAACTCAATTTAATTATTACCTACTTCCTTTTTCTTTTCAAGGGGTTAACAATTATTTTATATTTTCCAAATTGTTTTTAGTTTTCACCGAAAATAAAGGTTTTCGAGTTTTAAATTAACAAAAAAATTTAAAATACCTACCAAAATTGTCGAGTCCATGTCGAGTCTATAGCATTATTGTCTTTGATTTTTCAGACATTTTAACTCCGAAGTGGAAATATCTGACAACTCAGTCTGACCAACATTACGAAATAAGCGGGTCATGCGGCATTTTTTAAAAATCATCATAATATCAAAATTGCCAGCATCTGTCACTGCGGAGCGGCCATCTTGCTTGACGTCACTATCGAAACTTATTCAAAAAAATTTCGTGTGTCTAAAGTTTAGACACACGTTAAGGCTCAGTATTTTCAACGTTAGCTTACGTGACTTTAAACTGATAAAAAAAAGCTACCCACACGTTTGACATAAGTGCGTCCTTTTTCATTCAGTATAAAGTCGCTATGCTAACGTTGAAAATACTGGGCCTAAGTAAAAGTAAAGCTTAGACTCAGTTTAGACACACGAAATTTTTTTGAATAAGTTTCGATAGTGACGTCAGACAGCGATTTTTAGCGGCAACTATCGGTTTTCCGTCTCCACACACATTTGAACAAAATATTTTTTGAACAAAACAGAATCTTTTTCTTCTAATGGCATTTAGCTGTTGCGGTTTATTCAAACATCGAATGGGATTAAAATAATATAGGAATTAAATTATTTTAATACGTGTTAAGTTAAACTATACGCCAGTAAAAAAAAAAATCATACAGATAATTTAAAATTCATCGTGGTGTTGTACAAACTGACAGAATATTCCAATGTTAGTTGTGGAAATATATTACGGGTTCTTAACCTCAAAAGTATTTTTATGAAACAGAATGTAATATTGCAATTGTGTCATTAATATTGCATTGGTATTATATATTGTGTTAACATTATATTGTGTCATTGTTTTTGGCGCTTATTTGCCGAGACCAACATTGAATTTAAAACTTCCCTTACGACTAAAATTATTTCCGACTAATAAAAATAGTTGATTGACATGTTTCTTCCGTGAAAAGTTTAACGGAATCATTTCATAATTAAAACGTTGCAATGGAAAAAACACCGTTGTGAAATAAAATTGTTTTTAATCCAAAAGTAAGAACAAACTTAATTTAATTATTACCTACTTCCTTTTTCTTTTCAAGGGGTTAACAATTATTTTATATTTTCCAAATTGTTTTAGGTTTTCACAGAAAATAAAGGTTTTCGAGTTTTAAATTAACAAAAAAATTTAAAATACCTACCAAAATTGTCGAGTCCATAGCATTATTGTCTTTGACTTTTCAGACATTTTCCCCCGTATTCATGAATCCTACTAGCACTTACCATAGGGCGCGCTAGCTGTCAGATTGGCGAAATTCGTTTCAGAAACAATACTTAGGGTAAAAGCAGCGCTAGGGCTCTCTAAATACTAGCGCTTGGGTAAGTAAGGTCGGCAAATATATTAACCAACGCTTAAGCGCTGTCAAAATATTCCTTCGTATTTAATTGTTATCACATTTTTTGTTTGATTGTGAATTAACATGAAAAAATGAATTCTTACGATGAAGACAATTTTTAGAGTGTATTAACATTGTTTTGACGAGTATATTAACATTGTTTGACCATCAGAATCGGGCTTGTTTTCCAGTATGGTCTAGGACCATACTGCAATGAGATGAACTGTCAAAATATTCCGTCGCATTTCGTCAGCAAAGTTTTGTTTGGTTGTGAATTATTTACATAAAATAATGAATTCTTACATAAAGATGATTTTAACGAGTATAAAAACATTGTTTTGAACAAAAATAGTGTCCTAAGAAAATATATCAGAGACTGTAAAGACCCATTTACGATTACAACGAGGAAGAATTTAGAAGGCGTTTTAGATTGAAAAAATGCGTCGTTCTGTGTACAGGCTTTCCGTTGCTCATTGAGGGTTTAACAAAGCCAAAAAATTCTTCGATTGTCAAGTTTTATGCACAGCTCAAAATATGACATTGACATTTCTTCGATTTGTCAAGTTCAACAGCTCAAATGTCATTGAAATTTGAAAGAAGTGGCAATGATAAGAATGAAGTACGCCGAATATTGGTCGGAAGCTATTGACCAATTACAGAGCTGGGTTTTTTCGAGAGCCAATGACTGGCCGTACATCTCCACTAAGTTGGGCACTAGGTTGATTAAAGATTGTGTTCTTTGTGAAACAAAACGCTCCAGAATGTCGACCCTTGAGTAAGTGTAGCGCTTGACTTAGGTAAGTATTGTTACTTGAGGCAGTATTGGTCATGAATACGGGGGAAAAACTCCGAAGTGGAAATGTCTGACAACTCAGTCTGACCAACATTACGAAATAAGCGGGTCATGCGGCATTTTTTAAAAATCATCATAATATCAAAATTGCCAGCATATTCTGTCACTGCGGAGCTGCCATCTTGCTTGACGTCACTATCGAAACTTATTCAAAAAAAATTCGTGTGTCTAAACTGAGCCTAAAAAAGGTATAATGTTTTGACAGATCATATTGAATATGTCTTCTTCTTCTTTTGTTAACAGGTAGCTATCTGACATTCTAGCTACCTGACAGGGTCTATGTCACCCTGGAAGAGTGCCGCAGAGGTGTTGCTTGAGTTTTTGGTTCTGTCGTGAGGCGCTGCAAGGAAGTGGTGATTGATGTTGGTTTTGAATAAAACCGGATTAAATTGGGAAGGGAACACAGATACTGGTAGACCATTCCATAAACTGGCAGTTTGGCAAAGGAATGAGTCATGAAAACGCCAAGTTCTCATAGTTTTGAGATCGACTGCAAAGGGATGAATGAGAGTCGTACTACGAGTTTCCCTTTCTGAAATGCGAGGGGGAGGGGTTAATGAATGGAGCTCATTAGAACAAGCTCCGTGGTAATATCGATAAAAAAAACTGAGCATTCCAACTTTTCTTCTGTGCTGGATCGGCTGCAGATCGGATGTCAGAGAAAGATAATTGATCAACCTCACTGCCCTCCTTTGCACAAAATCAAGTTGGTCACTCAACTTCTTGGACATACCACACCAGAGATGGCTGCCATACTCGATAATGGGGCGGATTTGGGATTTATACAGAGTCAATAACTGGGCTGAAGTAAAACACCTACGGGCTCTGTATAATATGCCGAGTCGCCGGAAAGCGGAAGTTGTGCGAGACTCAATAGCATCATGGTATTTTAACTCTGATGACAGAGAAACGCCAAGAAGATTTAAGTGTTCATGGTTAGAGAGGGAGACATTGTCGAAAGTTGGGAGATAGTTTGGAATCCTCTTTAAGGATATCAGACATGCTTGAGTCTTTTTGATGTTGAACTCTACAAGGTTGTCAGTGCCCCAACGGCTGACAGCCCTGAGATCTGTATTGATCTTTGAAGCTAATAATTCACGAGCAATAGATATCGCTGAACTATTTGAGGGCTTTGTAAAAGAGAAACCGTCATGATCAATTGTACTGTCATCGGCATAGCAGTGGATAGGAGCACAGGATAGTAAATAATTGATGTGCATAAGAAAAAGTGTCGGAGACAAGATGGATCCTTGGGGGACACCGGAATTGATTGGTAGCAGGGCTGATTTACTACCATCGATGACTGTTTGACTTCTTCCCCTTCCTCCTTACTCCTCTTGATACTTCACTCAATCCAAGATGGATTCCAATATGGCTACCGATATTAAAAAACAGGATAACCAGTAGCAAAATACTAGTTAACGGGGTCTGGATCCGACCAGTGTCGGTTGTTTGACGCAAGTCAAAGGGAATTCGCGCATGCGCATGCCAGGCACCACATACTTGTGCGCGCGCATTCTGGTACGGTACGGTTTCTATGAATCATCATCTTGCCGAATTATTCGTTTTTTTTTTGTTTCTATCTTTTTGTTTTGTTTTTTTTTTAAACAAAAATAAGTTAAAAAATTAAAGTTAAAGGGCGAGTAAAATTTAATAATGTACGACCGGTTTCGGAAACAATGTTTCCATCGTCAGGTACAAAATATTACACTAATCATGAGTATATCAGTAATATTTTGTACCTGACGATGGAAACATTGTTTCCGAAACCGGTCGTACATTATTAAATTTTACTCGCCCCGTAACCTAATACAATTTGTTTTTTTATTTTTAATTTAAAAAAAATGAAAGGTTACAAAGTGAATGCCTCATCAATTAATGAAAAATAAGTCAATCCAAATGTTATAGCTAAAAGCTGGACGTCCGCCATGCTTGCTTATTCGAACACACACAGACGCACGCACAAGCGTGTGGATGACCCTGTTTGGTTTTCCAAGCGCTTGCAAGCGCTTACAAGCGCTTGCCGCAAGCGTGTGGATGGGCCATTACTCGGCACAAATTTTATGGACAACAAAATTGTTACATCACACGACCGTGACTTTTGCTTGACGAGAAAAAATCGTATAAGAAGTTACAAAATAATTTACAGACTTCATTAAAAAAAAGCTTGACGGGAGGAAATGGCATTTCAAGTGCAAAATGCATGAGAATGTTTTTAGGAAATATAAACCAATAAAATATAACCAAAAAATATACCATTTATATTTTCAAATTTGCTCTTCGCTGGGTTGAAAAATTCATAAACCTTTACCAAAGACCGGTCATCAAAATATATACTCTGTGATCAAAAGGTCCATCCAGCCTTACAACAACTGGGTCTTGCTTGAGAATTGGCGCTTTCTACAGCGACGTACAAGCTCGCAGAGGGCTCTTGAGGTGTGATACACACAAAAACAGCGCTCACCAAATAAATCAGCCTAATTTAATTTTAAACGAAGAAGAATTGGAGGATGAATATAAAAACTGTCAAAAATGTTTTTGTTTGACAAAAGTAACCTAAAATAAACCATAAAACGAATTCATTTTTTCAGTAAAATGTTTCTATGACAGTGATTTTTAAATATTTACAAACATTTTCAGATAATCTGTTAAAATGGATTTAATAAAAGAATTGAGTAAAATTGATTGGTGAGTATTGTACGAAACCATGTTTTTTCAATCCGTACTTTGAATTTATGGTTTTTTTCATACTAATCTCATTTGAAGCACTGCTGACCTCTCCCTGCTTTCTTTAGTAACCTCCTTCCATCTATATTTAATCCATATTTTAAGTTGCTAAGATATATTAGCATTAAGATTCATATTAAATGCATGCCCACCAGCAGTCACGGATGAGTTTACGAGTAGGTACCCAAATATAAAGATGCACATCACATAGATCACATAGATCCAAAAATCAAATGAATATAAACCCAGCAACTTTGCCGACCTTCCCTGAAACACGGGTGATATTAAATTTCATTAAAAGCTTATTTTACTCAAAATACATTGAAAAACCTTTTTTTTATTTTGTTATTTTCAGGAATTATCAGCATGTATCAGACGGCGACGCATTCATTAAAAACGAGAACCTTTTTAAACAGTCTGTCACATTCAAACTTATAAATGGATCATTTAAAAACCCCTTTCTCTCTGACTCTGACAGCGACAGTGATAATGAAGATTTGGATAAATCTGCTTCTCCTGCTGCTAACAAACGGAACGTTGCTCCTATTATGGATAAGCAAACCAATGTCGTGCCAGTGGTAGGCACAGATGAGAAGCAGCAAAAGGTTCAACACACTCACATACTTACCAAAAATAATAACAAGCTGATTATTTGCTCTACAGAATTTCTTTCTAGGATCTATATGAGCTGAAGCTTCCGGATGATTCGCCCGTATCTGCGATGCAGATCTTCAATGTGATGATAATAAGATGTGATTTTGATGAAAATCTTATGAATGTTTACTATGCTTTACTATACTTATTTACTAATGCTTTATAGTGGTCAGCCAAAGAAGCATTTCAACCGCTTTCAATCTGTGTTAAATTCAGCAGCAAGGCTCATATTCGGGATATCCAAATTCGCTCACATCACTCCGCTGTTAAAAAAACTACACTGGCTTCGTTTCCCGGAGAGGGTGGTCTACCGTGTTTGTCTGATGGTATATAAAGCCATCAATGGCTTGGCTCCACCTTATCTGACTGACATGATTTCGCCTGTTGAGATGGGTGTTAGGAGGCAGACACTCAGATCTGCGGGCGATGGTGCAATCAATTTGGTTCAGCCGCACCGTCAGATCCGTACAAATTTTGGAGACCGTGCTTTCTGTGTTGCGGGTCCGGTGGAGTGGAACAGACTGCCCGGAGTGAAGAACTCCAAATCTATGGGCATATTTCGCGGAGCTCTCAAGACGCACCTTTTCAAAAAGTCTTATCCGTGATCGGAGAGGGCTCTTGAGGTGTGACACACACAAAAACGGCGCTCTCTTATCATGTGTAATTAAAAATAAATAAGCCTGATATATATATATATATATATATATATATATATAACAGTTTCATCAACATCATCATCATGCTGAAAAAGCCCATTACAGACATGTTCTAACTCCAATAGACCACGGCAGCAGATCCCAGAAACAAAGCCTCCAGTGTTAACTGCAGATCATTTAAGCTTTTTAAGTAAGCTTGCTAAGTTAATTGGTCCATTTCTGCTCTTTATTTATAGTATCTTTCACTCAAAGTCAAATGTCTCTTCGTGGAATGGAACAAAGGTGCCTCAGGAATTAAGCTAGTCAACTGTTCCCAAACTGCTTGTTTCCCTTTATTTTCAATGGCACTACAATCCAGATCAAGCCTCGGCTTTCTAAATGCTACTCCTTGGCATCTCTCCTCACTTCATGCTCCCACCACAGCCAAGGCCTCCCCACCAGTCTCCTACCATTGGTTCATTAGACATCAATAAAATTTTGTGTAAACAATGATTTTAATATTAATACTGTAATTTGCAGAAAGTATTACGAAAGAAAAACTATGTTCCTGGTTTGCGAAAGCTGCCATTATTTCCTAAGAGATCAGCATTAAGTGAAGAGGAGCACAAGGTATGTTTGGCGACCTTGAGGTTCATGAACAACCACTGCGTCACCATGCCACCTGTGAAATACGATGCTCACGCTTTCAACTTGTACAATGTATGTAATGATTATTTATACAACATTCTATCAATAATATTCATTTCTATCTTGCACAAAGTTGTCATTGTAATTAAAATTTTCATAATAACTTTTTTGTATTGTTTGTGTATTAACACTGAAAATTCATATTGTGTAATTTTATAATTTTTGGATGAATTCAAACAAAACACTGTTTATTTTCACTATAAAATTTATTTAAAAAGATTGAAATCTTTAAACAAATTACTAACGCGTTTTCAACCTAGTAGGTTATACCTGATGATGACCTACTAGGTTGAAAACGTGTTAGTAATTTGTTTAAAGATTTTAATCTTTTTAAATAAATTTAATAGTGAAAATAAACAGTGTTTTGTTTGAATTCATCCAAAAATTATAAAATTAACTTTTTTGTGTTTGCATTATTATTTTATTTATGTGTAGAAGTACAGAGGTGGTAAGTAGAAGTAAGGTGGTTTAGATATAAAGCCATAGGTCTATGATAGAGCCAAATCTACACAGGTTCTCCATTACACAATTGAAAGACAACAACAATCTGACGTCAGTCCAAACAAACCCTCAAAAATGATGTTTAACTTTTGAGCCCCAATGTAGGCTTAGTTGCTTTGCATTTTTGGAATATCTATTTTGTATGCTTAGATGTCAAATAAAATGAGTTTAAACAAAACGTTTTAGTAAAACGTGTAAGCCTAAAACTCTCATTCAAAATGTTTTAGGTTCCTTTTTTTATTTATTTTTTGGTAAAATCTGCTTGTACTCCATTAATGAAGTCGGAACAAGTTTAGAAGCTTTAAATTGATCTTAGCAGGTCGACATCACAGTTGTAGGCGACTAGGGTCCTGAGCAACCGAAAACAAAATATTGCTTAGCTTTTTTCTTGCCACCCGGTCAGCTGACATCACAATTATTCCCCACTTCTTGTATGACTACTGCATTAGCATGTTGTTATTTTTTAGTATCTGTAATGTTGTATTTAAAATGCAATTTGTCCCACCAGGAGTTGCTTCCAAAGATTAAATTGGAGCAGGTAGAATTCAACAATTTTGTGAAGAATGAGTGGCTCACTTCTCTGTGTGGTCGACAAGTTCACATGATGCCAACAATGGAAAAGTTTATTGAAGATATGTGGAAGCAAAGACTCGCCAAGATCAAGAACTATCCGCCACATTACAAGCTGCTATCACCAATTCCTCTGGTCTACGCCAACACAAACAATCCCATAGAAACTGTTTTTCTACAAAATATCCAACCCGCGGTAAAAACATATTATTACTTTCAAACTACACTTGTTTTATTCTCCATATATGAGAGCGGAGTGATTTTTGTGTGAATCACACCTCAAAAGTCCTGCGCTTGGTCTTTGCTGATGATGCTCCCTTAGCTACATTCGGTTTTATTCATACACAGCAAATCCATGGCTCAGCCGCTACCTAACGTGAATTTCACATACAAAAGATGATGATCCACGGATCAGTTATGATCAAAAGTGTCGTGATTAGCTCTTATTGTGATTTTATTCTAGACACTAAATTTGTTATTGTTAAAACACTACTTTTAGTTATAATTTATGCATTTTTTAATTTTTGCATATACATTTTCTTTTATGAATACAATTCTATCTATCTTTTCATACTCACGTTGGTGCATTTATTGTTTCAATGTTTTATTTATCTTTCATTCCCAGATTCACCTCTGTAAGTAGGTACTTACTGTGTATTTGTGATTCCAGCATGATGTACCAGAAATTAGAAACATTACTTTGGGCCCTTTTTTCCTGCCTTGCAGAGATAAAGGAATAAATGCTGCTTTCTACAATGGTGATCTCAAGGACTCCAAAAAGGATTACACCATGGGTCAGTATTCTAATATTTTAAAATTATTAATCATTATTTGTATATTACTTAAAGCTGTTTCGGCTGGCTTCAGATGATGAATGTTTTTCTCCCAGATCGTTAGGTCATGCTCCATAGTTTGTTCACAACTAAACTGTCAGAGCTATGAAACTATGTGGGTGTACTAGAATAGTTCATGTTCTTTTATACACCTTGCAGGCTTAATTGCTAACTTGTTTCTAGCCTCTATTCCGCTAGGTGACCAGTATCTCGCAGATGTATCTTTACTTTTTTCTGTCCTAATACACTTATTTCATCTCCTCGATCGACTTTAATGCATGCTGTTCTCTTTTTCTCACTCTGCAGGATACAGTCATTTGAGGAGCTATTGAAACATAAAAGATGAAGGATTTCAACAGAAAGGAGGAAGGCTTAAGATTACACTGATCAAGGTCACGTGCCTTAATACATTCAAACACATAACTTTATGCACCAAAAAGCCAAGCCCCGCCTCCTTCATAATGTAGCCCTGCTAGACATATGAAGTGATTCTAGTACAGCCAATCATTGCTATAGCTCTGAAGTTGTTACTTGCAGTTAAGTAATGAAACTTAAGTCCTAGATGGAAAAACAATGGAGCACGGCATTATAGGCCCGGAACAAAAATATCCATTATCATTTCTTGTATCAAATTTTGCCATTCAACTAACATTTTGTTTTCCCATTCAATAGCTGTGAGTGAAGATCCATTGTGTGAGCAGTACGCAATCAGATACAAAGCCAATGTTGTTATCTCCTCAAGTGGGCTGAAGAACATTGCTGACAATCAGGCGCCGTATGCAAGATCTTGGGATATACCAGTTTGTGTTAAAGAATTCCAACATTACGGTAAAATATTAACTCACAAACTTATGTTGTTTTCATTATTTTTTATTACATGATTTAATAAATTATATCCCAATAAATTAAATAGATTTCATGTGTCTTCAAGTGACTCTCGTTTCCTCTTTTCTTTCAATATTTTAGAAAAGATGTGAATGATTAGATCATGGGAATCTTTATTTTTTAAATCATTTATGCATTTACATAATTCCTGTACTTCGTAATTATAATATGTTTGGGAATGTTGAGTTGCGACTGTCAACAGGGTCTAGGTCGCCGCCCAAAACACCCAAAGTGGTGACTTCCGACGTGATAATTTTTGGAAATAATTTGTGCACGATCAGGCAAGAACAACCCTGTAACTTCAGTGAGGACGACAGTTAGGGTACAAGTACAGACGCCGCGAACGCATTCCTTTCTTATCGCGTCACCTTCTTTCCCGCATTGCACACGCGTGCAATTATTTTCTCCTATTAAGAATAACTATTTTTGATATTATTTTAGATGCCCAAGGAAAAGTCACGATTCAAAAAGTGGTATTTATTAACCGAGCGTTGCCTCCGCGAGTTCTGACTGGCAGGCAAAAGTCAAACTGGTGCTTCAAACTGCTACTCAAGGCAATTTTAGCTGCTAAAACTCAAAATAACAAGCAGCAAAATCATATGGAGTGAGTTGAACTGATATATTTTTTTTGAACATAGTATTTGCTGAACCAAAATTAGTTCATATGAGTCAAGTGTGAGGGTATTAGTAGTTGGATGTATTTGTACACACAACACCTTACTTCAACTATAAATACAATTTCAAATGTTTACTGCTTAAGGGTATACGAGAGCTTAAGAAGATTATTAATATCGGGACTAAAGAACCTCTATGGAAGTATTTTTGTGATTTTCCTAATTTTACAGCGAAAAAACTTTGATTGTCCCTGGCCAGATGTCGTTACTGAAGTACATAACTTTATGTTTTAACTCAAGCATTACGTTTCACAAAAAATAATGTAAATTATCTTGACGCTCTTAGCGAGCGTTTAAGTTTTTTAAACTTTTGCTTAAACGCTATGTTTGAGTATTAACGGCTGCGAATCTGACACAGAAAGACAATTACGTACAATTACGAAAGAAAATATTCTGCACAAGTATCTTACATTTGTAAAATAACTTAAACATTTTTTTGCGTTTTACAGACAAACACGTTGTGTGTGCAGATCTTTTTTTTAAATATAACAAAAACATTCTGTTTCGTCTGTCCCGCTGTATCACACGCGGCGTGTATTTTTTATAAAATTATCTATGTGGAAGTCTCAGTGGTAGCAAACGATTGTATTAAAACAAATTATGCCAAAAAAATATTTTTTCTTTTTATATTTCATTTTTTTATCTTGACTTATATGTAGGTTGATATGAGGCTGACCACCCAAGGCACGGCTTTCTCAGCTTTCACAAGAAATGAGTAGATATACATAACTCTTCGACTTAGATTGTAGATTGTGGTTATCACGCACAAAATGATTCATTTTAATACGATTGTGTGGTGTAAATTTTATTTATTGATTTGTCTACGAATGAATAAAAACACAAACGTGGAATGACAGAGATGCTATCGATGTAAAATAAAGGATACAGATACGGATATTGCAATAATATTATTTCGATTTCGGCAAAAGGATATCTCCTTGACTGATAGATTGGTATGAGGCTGACCCTCCGTGCTGTAAAAATCGGTTCACTTTTGCCAATGCCACCCTGGTTTCAGGGACAGGCGACAGGAGTTGCAAGGTTTATGTTCATGTGAGGTTTTGTTTATTTGTTACACAGTATAATAACATGTTTTATTTAAACTCCGTCTACACCCCTATCCGACATTATCCGAAACTTTTGTTTCGGTTGCGGACACGTTTTAATTTTTATTTCGGATACTTGAAAGTTTCAATTACGGGTAAAATAATATCCACAACATATCTAGTTATAGGTACTTATGAAGGCAGGACAAACGAAGAACAAAATAAAAAATGTATCTTAATAATAAACGTTTCATAAAATGTTTCACATTTCTGCACAGTCTCCAAATTTGTCGGGAATGGAAACGGTATTATTTCGGATATCCGCTAGTTTTGAAGGGTTTCCTCACGGATATTAGATTTTTAAGAAAATTTTAAAATAAAATACCTACAAATAAGAACATTGATTGGATGGCAATATTTCAAGGCTATCATTTAGTTTTTTATCAGTCACACAAGTATACGTGATTATTACTAAAGCTTTGTATTCACTGAAAAATGAAAATCATAATGAAACGATGTAACAGATGTCATTTTTATTATATTTTTTAATCTATTTTGGATAGATACGGATACAATTTTTTTATTAACGAGTATCCGATAGTTTCAGTGATGGATACGGATGCCCATTTATTACTCCATTTTTCAAAATCTTCATGGGAATTATTACAAAAAAAACTTTAAAAGTATGAAGACATAATTCAAGCAAGACATAAACAACATCTAAACACGAATATGAGATTATCATACAGATACAAATCAGTACGGCCTTGTCAAAGTTGTTAAAAAAACAATATATAAAAAAATATTATATATTAACAGCCGAACATACAAATTTCCATAGAGCCTTTCAAATTTCTTCAAATACAGTAAAAAACGTATGCAAGTTCTAAAATAATCTGTAATCTATAGTGCAAAGATATATAAACATTAAAAACTCATATCAAATGCATGCCCACAAACAAACACTTGTAAAGTTCGCACATACAAATGCTGAGTGTTTACTAACAATTAAAAATCCAAACCTCAAATGAACATCAACCTTGCAATACTTGCCGACCTTCTCTGGAACAGGGGTCACATTGGCAAAGTGAACCATTTTTTACAGTATGTGTGGTCTGCCGCATACCAACCTATAAGTCAAGGTTTGCATGTAATAAATAACGTTCTAATCTAATCTAAGTCGCAAAGATATGCCACATTGGGGTTTCACATTACATGCATTTTCACAAGCAGACACGTTTTACACGCAGAACCAATTTATACAGCATGGGTGGTCAGCCGCATACCAACCTATAAGTCAAGAAATGTACACAGCAAATTACATTTCAGAAATAAACGATCTTGATAAAAAAAATCTTAATATTTACAATTTACAAAAAATGTTTTTAACTTCTGGAAGACTTTGGACTAAACACCAGCATTGAAAGCGGGCAGGCGAATTTAAACTCCAAGTATGAAAGTCAACGTTATAACTGAGCCGCGGCGCATACAAATAATGTATCAGGATGTAAAGCAGCACCTCTCACGAGCGTCTCAATTTCTATATATTATAATAAAACTCTGTGGTTGAGTATAAAAAATGATTTTGTACGTTCATTCTTACGCACGCAAAAATACGTACATGCCTCGAGTATAACATTGGACGTTTAAAAACAAACACGGAGAAAACAAAAAATAAAAAACGATTTTAAACAGCGCCATGTGGCCGTCTTAATTTTGATGCATTTTTACAAAACGATAACTCCGAGTTACAACGTAAAAATATATTTGCTTCTGGGGAAATATGAACACCGAAAATGTGTCAGAATTTTTGTCTCTCGGAAATATAATTGTTTGAATAGTTCAAAAAACCGACACAATGGCGCACTAGGGTGGATCGCGTTTAGTATGAAAATTATTCTTTTTCCATTATTAAATATAAATTGGAAGAGGAAAAATAAAATAAGAATTACATTAATGATAGAACGTCCAGTGGTCTGTCCTGCCGGAAGGTGCTTCCGGAAGGACGTGCCGGCGGTATCGGGTCCTGCCAGTAGGACTCATTTTATCGTTTAATTTGTATGGACTTTCCTCACTGGTCCTGCCGGCAGGCCCGACTCGCCGTGCGTAACGAATGCGGGTAGAAGTAGACAACCTTTTGATGACATTCTAGTTATGCTTATAATTCTAACAATAAGTTTTGGTATAATTCTAACAAAAGTATAGTAACATGTAATTGGAGGTTGAGAATTGTATTGGAGTACTTAAAAGTGGGTGTGAGATATGTGTATGGGTGTTTTGTATATTTCAGAAAAAAATGGGTGTATAAAATAAGGTGAATAATAAAGAACTGCTCATATTTATTTTGCTATTTAGATTTAGTAATAAACTGCGTATTAGTAAATACTGCGTTGTCGAAATGTCCAAACAAAATTTCTTTAGGAACGGTTGAAACTTTTCGATCTATGTCCCGAAACACCCATACAAAGTTGTTTTTTACTTTTCTTACTGTGTCAGAACCATGATATGTATTTTTGTTACAAATACAAAAATGTATTTTGAAACAATAACTGCTATCGTAGTCGTCCCCAAAATGTTCACGACCCCACGTGTTTTCGCCATTGTGTTCATAGAAGAATGTCGCTTTAGCGCGAAAGCGCACCCCTCGACTTATACTCGCAGCCATTTAGGCCCAACTGATCGTATCGGCATGATTTAAAATTTCGCTAAGAGCCAATGAGATGCACTATGTATCAAAAAAAATTACGTCCTGCTACAAGGCCTAGAAGTCCTCAAATAAACAGAAAACGCGCGTCCTACCGGTAGGACGTAAGGTCCCGCGGGTAGGACGCTGGACTTTCTATCATTAAACACATAAAAAATATCACTTCAAATCCTAAAAAGAAAATATACAATTAAAATGCAATTTTAGCTACACGAAGATATGCAAAATTTGGGTACTTTTTAAATAATTATAAAGAACCAATGAAAAGTTTAAAAAAATAATTTTCATCTAGAAAAAATACAACTAATCAAAGTTAATGTTTTGAAATAAAAAAAAATTAGGATTTATTCATAAGAACACTGGAAATCTCCATTTAAGGTATCTCCGTAAATAAAATTATTTTGAATTTGTATTTTATGGGAAAAAATACCTAATTTTATGTGTTAATTTAATCTGGAGAAAAAATACTACCTTACCACTTACAAAATGGGCCATTTTGGTCATCAAAGTTGGGCGCGCTGACCTCTCGATCACCCTTAAGTAATCCCAGGTGGAACTTCATCTTCTAATCTAATGTAATTTATGTTGCAAAGATATTTGACATTGAGGATTTACATTATACACATTCTGACCGGCAGGCATGTATAAATTAGCGCTTGCACATGCCGCATGTGAACCTATAACATTAAAACCCAAATTTCAAATGAACATACACCCCGCAACTCTTGATGACCTTCCCTGAAACAGGGGCGACATTGGCAAAGTAAACCATTTTCTACATCATGGATGATAGTGTGTAGTGTATAAAAAAAAAGAAAAAAAAAAAAAAAAAAAAACAAACAAAGATGTACTCGTATGTATAATTTATTATTTTGTAAAATATTAAGTACGAGAGCTATGTTTTGTTATAACTCAAATTTTAATCACCTGGACATTTTTTGTTTGTCCAAAAACGCATTTCTTCAAGGGGTGCGGATGTACTACTTGAGAAAATGCAAAACTGATTGAATGGCATCCTCTTCCCCTTCCATTGTCCTTTCTATCCTATTTTCCCAAATCTTCTCTGATAAAAACCTCCGCATTCATATTATTTTTCTTTTGTTCTTTTCGTTTGCTGTTACATTTGCTGTAGACAAGCTTTTATTGTAATTATTTTTATTTAAGAAAACTATTATTGGCCTTATATGTATTTATTATAAATCTTTACTTGTTTCATGTGTATGTGCTGTTGTTTTCTGTAATAAATAAAAAAAAAAAAAAAAAAAAAAAAAAATTATGAGTGGGTACACATGCAGCATTTGTAAGCGTGAACTTACATGTGTCTACTTGTGAGCATGCATTTTATATGAATCTTTAATGTAAATGTATATTTGCAACTAAGATTATGTATTGTAGTTGAATATAATGGTCTTCTTCTATTGGGTGGTTTCAAAATTTACCGACCTCGTTGCTGAAATATCGAGAATTGAGAACCACTGTTTATTTGATCACCATCAAACTTCACAGGATTCGTTCTAAGAATATGTTACATGTTTCCTGAAAATTTCGTCAAAATCGGATGAGCGGTTTATGAGTCTATAGGGGACATACATACATACATACATACATACATACATACACACATCCTTCTTTATAGATATAGATATATATATATATTTTTTTTTTTTTTTTTTTTTTTTTTTTTTTTGTGCACAACAGGTTTCCCTTATTACAGTGCACCCTCACACAGTCATTAACAAGCTGGGAGGAGCTCTTTAACTAGATCTTTGAATGATTCTAAGTTAATGTAAAAAATGTCTATGTCAGCGGAATTAATCAGAGTAGTAAGTTAAGGCATGTTGTGCCATGACGTCGGTACGGGACAGCGGTACATGAAAAAGTTCATGCCGTCTTCCCCGGCCGTAGCCATCTGGCAACATATAGTGTGGTATACTGTAAAAGTGGTGCACACGAATAAACTCCCCCCCCCCATTAGGGTTACTAATGGGGGGAATCTAATCTAATCTAATCTAAGCTGCAAAGATATATATCATTTAAGATTTATATTAAATGCATTCCCACAAGCAGATATGCATAATTTCGCGCTAACACATGCCGCATGTGGACCTACAATATAAAAACCCAATCTCAAATGCACATAAGCCTTGCAACTCTTGCCATCCTTCCCTGAAACAGGGGTGACATTGACAAAGTGAACCAATTTTTTATATTATGGGTGGTCAGCCGCATAACAACCTATAAGTCAAGGAACTTACATGACAAATTACATTTTTTTAAATCAATAAATAACAATATATACATGGACATAAAAAACTAAATCATAAAACCAATTTCACTTTAACAAACCCTAGCCGCCAACATCACAGATCAACCGCCATTTCTTTCTATCCTTGCATACTTCTTTCATTTCCTCCAGAGTCATAACCTTCTTCATACAAGCTCTTCTTTTATTATGACTCTGGATATTCCATTCATTCGCAATTTCGGATATTTGGTCCATCCATACCTTTCTCGGTCTTCCTCTACCACGACATCCATCTATTCTACCAACATATACTTTCTTCGTCAGTCTTTCCTCATTCATTCTCTCCATATGCCCAAACCAAGGGGAAAATTAAAAAAAAAAAAAAAAAACATGGGTGGTCAGCCTATAAGTCAAGGAACATCTTGATTATTTCATTTAAAATCACTATTTAGTAACCACAATTTGAGAATAAGGTTTTGTTATTTTTTTATTTATTTATAAGTGGATTTGTATTTTATTTATTTAGTTTTATTTATTGAGAAAAGAAACACATGTTGACTTCTTTTATTTTTATTCCGGAAGTAACATTTTTAATTCTTCTTCTTCTATTTACTTTCATAGACAATATTACCAACATGCACATATGTGAGTTACTATTATCAAAATTACATTTTCAACACACTCCCTTAACGAGCATATTGCATATATTGCATACATTATGAATTTAGGAATTATTACTAGTTGTTTGACTTCTTTAAATAATACATTTTGAAATAAACATTTGATATCACTCCCTGAAAGTAGATATACAAAACATTATTAAAAAAAAACAGTATCATGACTTATTATATTAACATTTATACATTAGCTTGTCTCTTATAGAAGAAAAAATTGGGTTATTCAGAGGTTTAGTAAGTATATCTGCCAGCTGTTGTTTTGATTCACACCATTTTATATTGAACCAGCCTTTGCTCAGTTCATCACAGATGAAATGATATTTTACATCAATGTATTTACTTTTCCTGGTTGTTTGACCAGATTTAATCATTTTAAGTGTACTTTGATTATCAATGTATAGTGTCATTCTCACATTTTTCTTCAGTAGTTCTTCGATGAAATTTTTAATAAACTTCATTTCTTGACAACAAGTGGCTGCCGATACGTACTCTGATTCTGTTGTGGACAGTGATACACCAGTTTGTTTTCTTGAGTTCCAAGATATAGGTCCACCACCAAACAGTATAATGTATCCTGAAGTACTCTTTCTGTTTTCTTCATCATTTGCAAAGTCAGCATCACAGTATGCTTCTAGATGAATATCTTGTTCTTTTGAAACAGAATATTGTATTCCTGTATCTAAAGTACCTCTTAAATATCTTAAAATACGTTTAACGTTGATGATATCTTGATTGGTTGGATTATTTAGATATTTACTTGCTGATTCACGGCATATGTGACATCTATTCTTGTCTTTGTGCTTAAATAGAGCAAGCTTCCCACAGCTTCTCTATATGGATAATTTATTATTCCATTATTTTCTTGTCTACCTTTCAATTTTGTCATGGGAGTTGTCTGTGGTTTACAGTTTTCATTCAAAAATTTCTTCACAACTTTTGCAGCATATTCTGATTGACTGACATTAATTCCTTCATCACTTATTCTTATTTTTAAACCGAGATAGGTTTCTGGTTTTTCATTTACAGTTATTTCAAAACTTTCTTTCAGACTTTTTATCAAATAGTTTATGTCTTCATCATTATTGCCAATTATCAAACCATCGTCTACATGTATGGCTAAATACAGTTGTTTTTCAGATCCATTCAATTTGAAAACTGATTGATCAGTTTTGAGTTGAATGAGATTTTCTTTCTTTAGAAAATTTGTTAATCTTTTATTCCATTGATGAGGTGCCTGTACCAGTCCATAAAGAGCTTTCTTTAGAAAACATACTTTACCTGGTACATTGTATCCTTCTGGAACTTTCATAAATATTTCTTCTTGTAAGTCTCCGTTCAAGAAAGCAGTTTTTACATCAAATGTCTTGATTATTAGATCTTGTTGTGCTGCAAGTGCCAACAGTATACGCAATGAAGTAGTTTGCACAACTGAGCTGTATATATCTTGAAAATCTAGATTATCTTTTTTCTGTTGACATCCTCGTGCCACTAATCTTGCTTTCTTTGTTCCATCAGATTTTTCCTTGAATATCCATTTTGATGTGATCGTTTCTTTACCTCTTGCATGTTTTTCATCCACTAACATCCAAGTATTATTTTTCTCAAGAGAGAGTTTTTCTTCATCAATAGCTTTTATCCATTCTTCTTTTTCTGCCGATTTGATGCAGTCTTCATAGGTGTTAGAAATGTCTTCTTCCGTTAGCATAGCATAGTCTTGAAATCTATTTGGTAGTCTTATTTGTCGTTGAGGTCTGACTTGGTGTGCTTCCTCATTCTCATCATCATTTATATTTTCTTCTTCTTCGTTAATGTTTTCTTCTTGTACATCTTCTTGTTCATCATCACTTTGATTTTCTTTATTTTCTTGTTCTCCATTGATTGACAGCATAACTGTTTCAGGATCTTCTTCTTTTGGAAATTGGTTTGTGAATCTTACATCTCTTGAAATGTAGACTCTCTTTGTTATAGGATCCATGATTCTGTATCCATTCATGGCATATCCCACGAGAATACCTTTCTTGGCTCTATCTTCTAATTTCTTCAGTCTTCCTAGATTCTTGGTAAACACTTCGGTACCAAAAATCTCCAGTCTATTTAAATCTGGTTTTTGTCGATACCAGATCTGTGCCGGTGTTACCTCAACAGCGTGTGTTGGGCTTCTATTAGTGAGATAGGTAGCAGTTTCTGTAGCATATCCCCACATTGTATTGTTTAGTCCTGATTCTTTAAGCATTGCTCTCACCTTATTCATGATAGTGAGATTCATTCTTTCTGCTTTACCGTTCAGCTGAGGAGTATCTTCTATGGTATAATCAATGACTATTCCTTTATTTTTGCACCACTTTTTGAAGCTAGTGCTTCTATATTCTCCTCCTCTGTCACATCTTATTTTTGACACTTTAAGGTTAAAATGTGCTTCAGCTTCAGCTATATGGTCCTTAAGATATTCTTCTGTTTCATCTTTTGTCTTAAGTAGGTAAACTTTCAGGAAATGGGAAAAATCATCCAGACATGTAAGGATATAGTTTTCACCATTTTCTGTTTTAGGGCTTATTTTTCCACATAGATCTGTGTGGATTATTTCAAGTGGCCTAGTCGCCCTTTTCCTGACAGAGTCAAATGGGCTTCTTACCAGTTTTGCAATTGCACAAGGTTCGCAAATTTGCATCACATTTGTTTTCTTTAAAATATCTGGTACACCCTCGCACAAATTGGCGAGTTTTTTCATGTCATTGAAGTTAAGGTGTCCCATCTTCTTATGCCATTTCTTTATTACATCTTCTTGATTAACAGTGAGTAGGACTTCTTCTTCAAAGCTATTTTCATCTGTTTGTTTTAGGTCAACAAGGTAGAGACCGGTGTCAGTCTTTTTTCCTTCAAGTATTATTTCACCTTTTATTTCAGTTTCACAGTCTTTCATAATTCTTTTACTTTTTCGTTGTCAAAAATAACAACACCACCTTTGCTGGTTGCTTGTCCAACTGAGAATAGATTTCTGGTCAATGTCGGGACGTAAACGACATCATTCAGAATCACATTGTCCGATTCAACGGATCCTTGCTGATTTGCCTTGAGGTTTTCACCCTTTTTTGCAACTTTGATATTTATTTCTTCAATTCTTTTGGTATTCTTTAAAATTTTCTTTTCATAAGTCATGTGTCCTGTGCATGCACTATCCACTGCAAATATTGTGTCAGCTTCTTGTTGATTCTTTACAGATAAATGTGTTTCCACAAGAAAAGCAGTTTTTCCTCCATTTCTATCTCTGTTTCTGAAGAAACATTTTTCACTGGCATGATTGTTTTTCTTGCAGTGAATGCACAGATCTTTGCCAGGTATTGGCTTAAAGAAACATTCATTTTCTTGGTGGTTTTCTCTTTTACAGAACTCACAAATTTTCTTTTTGCCTTTTATATAATTGATCTTTGACATTTTATTATCTTTATAATTTTTCTTAAAAGTTGTTTTAAAAGCTGCTTTTTCTTCGTGTATTTTTTCTTTTCCTAGCTTCTCCTCTTCTTTTGCTAGTCTGGCAATTAGATTTTCCATGTTTCTTTCTTTTTCTGCTGTCGAGTCCCATGCTGCTTCAAAATATTGGTATTTTGGTGGAAGAATTGTCATTATTTTACTGATAACCATTACATCACTTATTTTACTTGTCTCTCCGTCCATTTTGTTAAGTTGGTAGACTATGTTCTGTATGTTACTTATATTGTTAATGACATCTTTGCTTTTGTCAAAGTTGAAATTATAAAAATCTTGAAGTAAGGACTGTACTCTTTGTATTGTGTCTAAGTTTTTAAAAATGGTTTCCAGCTTTTTATACATTTCATTTGAAGTTTCACAATTCACCAAGTGCACTTTAATTTTTTTGTCCAAGGTTTTCATAATTAGAAATTTTGCTTTGTAATCTTTGACGATCCATTTCTTTACTTCATCAGGCTTGCTATCTTCTGGTTTTATTTCGTTTCCTTCTACAATATCCAAGAGACCTTTAGCTTCAAACATTATTTTTATCTCGTAATTCCATATCTGGTAAGTAGAGCTATCCCTAAGGATTTGAATTCCACTTAGTTCTTCGTTTTCTTCATTGAGAGCCATGTTTGCAGACTCGCACCACGCTTCCACGAAACACGCTTCAACTGTCAACTGTCAACAACGTCGAAGTTTTGGCCAATTTGTGTGATCGTACTGGGCCCATAACCTTTTGTTATTTTTTATTTATTTATAAGTGGATTTGTATTTTATTTATTTAGTTTTATTTATTGAGAAAAGAAACACATGTTGACTTCTTTTATTTTTATTCCGGAAGTAACATTTTTAATTCTTCTTCTTCTATTTACTTTCATAGACAATATTACCAACATGCACATATGTGAGTTACTATTATCAAAATTACATTTTCAACATAAGGGGCTGTCCATATATTACGTCATTCGCATTAAGGGGGGGGGAGTCTGGTCTGCGGATGATGGCAAATGATTTCCCAGTACCAAAAGTGACGTTGTTCTTGTAAATACCAATTTCTACAAAATATACTAAATATTATGTAAGTAATATAACATTATTAATTATTAAGCTCATCCATCATTACAGCAAGAGGGGGAGGGAGGGTCATTAGATAATGACTATAGGATGATTGTAGGGGGGGGGGGGGGGGGTCGAAAATCGGCCAAAATCGATGACGTAATTTATGGACGGCCCCTAAGGCTGCCCTCAAATACTCTCAAATTATGGTTAAGTTTTCTCAGCCTTACAGTAAATGGTAACTAATCTCTAAAAACAAGCTAACCTGCCTAAACGGCTGAGTGCATTAGCATTAGTAGAGAGGTGTATGCGTGACCGCTTGTACGCGCATGTTAGTGACCTTATTAGTACTTGAGTGTGAAGTTTATGCACAACGTAAAATTCCGGCATGCCATACATTCTCCTACTAATGCATCAGTACTCGACCGTGTGAATAGCCTTTAATGTTGTGTTTATTGATGATTGCACTTGCAAAGAGCCCTTGACTTTTTTCATCCATGTTTTATATGCTTGTGTTATAATTTTCCAGAAAGATGGAGGTAGAAGTACAAAAAGGCTTTTGTAAAGAATGCATTTTATTTTCTCAAAATTATAAAAAGCGTCAATTGGGTCATGTCATAGAGGATAACCAACTTCGTTCTGGCAATGAAAGTGACAGTGATGGAGACGACTTGGTGATTGATGAAGCGTGTATTCCTGTTCTGGATAATACTACTCAAGGTAATGAAGGGGAAATGACTAATGTGCTTATAAAATATATTAGTAGGTATGAACCTTACTGACTTTTAATATAAAATTGCTGACTTTTAATATAAAATTGCTGACTTTTAATATAATATTTTCAATCTCTGTTTTTTTCTAATTAGGTGTAACGACTAGAGGGATGGCAAAAAAACTATCTGAAAGTCAATTAAAAAAACCATCTGATAGTTCATGTAAAAATGAAGACAAACTTGTTAAGCAAGTAGCACAAAATCCACAAGAAACAAATTTAAATCTACAAATTGCAGTAAAATGTACTTGTGGAACTGGTGTTGAAAGCAAATCTAATGATGAAAATATTGAAAAACTCATTGCCGAAATATTGTGCCAACAAGAACAAAATTCAGCTCATGGTAAAATTTAAGCTAAAATTTCAGTGATCGATTTTAAAACTTAGACATTTTGCACTCAATGTAATTTTACTTGTGGTAATTTAGTATGAATGATGAGTAATATGTAGGGACTGGAAAATTTCGCGATCGCGATAAAACAAATTTATTCGCGAATTTCAATGTTTTTACGCGAATAACGCGAAATTTGAGGTTGTACGCAAATATCGCGAATTTTCGTAATTTTGGTAGAAATTGTGCAAAAAAGTTGTCGTGGGTCGCTTTTGCAACGCACCGATTTTGTGGGAAAGAAAAGATTCCTGCGAAAACCCTTTGCAAGGTGCAAATCACAGGAAAATTGGTCGGTGTTATAGCCGAGGGGGCCAAGTGGGCTGATCTTTCAATGTTGAAACACGCTAGAATGCTAAACGCGGGGTTCGATCCCCGCCTGGGTCATTTGACCATAAATTTGACCCTGGTTCAACAGATGTTATCGGGTAATTATAAAGTAATATTTCATTAAAATAAACAATAATGAAATAGGGTCATTTGACCATAAATTTGACCCTGGTTCAACAGATGTTATCGGGTAATTATAAAGTAATATTTCATTAAAATAAACAATAATGAAATATTAATTAATGATATTAACACCTATTTGTGGCCAGGCAGAGTAGGTTGGTGAATTGCATTCCTATTCACAAATCTATTTTGTTAAAAAAATGAATGATAAGCAGAACTTTCGCCGGTCCGTAGTCAAAGTGGTAACACTCTGGACTCGTAACTGGAGGGTTGTGGGTTCGAATCCCGGCCAAGCACAAAAAATATACCATTATATTTTAAATTTGCTCTTCACTGGGTTGAAAAATTGCCAAAGACCGATCATCAAAAGGTCCATCCAGCCTTACAACAACTGGGTCTTGCTTAAGAATTGGCGCTTTCTACAGCGACGATCAAGCTCGCAGAGGGCTTTTGAGGAGTGATACACACAAAAACAGCGCTCACCAATAATCAGCCTAATTTTTTTTTGTTTACTGTCCTGGATCATCCAAGCAGACTTGAATCGTGACATCAATAAAGGAAAATACTTCAAGGGGTGAAGCTGTTGCTGGATTAGCCAAGAGCACAAATTGAGGCTTTCATAAAAGCCAACATCCTTGAAAAAATAGATAACCCTCATCTAGAGACTAAATGCACAAAAATTGAATATTTAAAAAGGATATTGCAGTGTATTCGGAGTGTCATTGAAATATTATATTAATACTTTTTTCAATCAATGGTTTTTTGTAAGTTGTAACTCGTATGGATTCAGATGTTGTTTATTCATTGTTTTTGAAGGTACATATTGTTGTTTACATAATAAATTGGAAATATTAGTAATCTCTTTTGTTTTGCAATTATATAAACCTAAATTTTGATCAAATCAACACTAAAAATTACACCGAATCTCCTCGTTTATCATGAAAAATAACGCGAATTTCCCTGTTTTCGATCAAAAATAACGCGAATTTCCCAAAAAATAACACCACTATTTTCAGTCCC
>CATOGX010000116.1:0-40814 GCA_951799405.1 Agapetus fuscipes | reverse complement strand
AGCAGCCAGTTATTGAGCAGCCACTCCACGACCGACCGCCAGATCGACGTCAAGTCCGTCAGTCGGTCGACCGCTGTCAATCAATACATATTGTACATTTTTTTACATTTCAAATTGTATTTTCGATCGAAATGGACATAGAAGAGGCTATCACTATTTACCTTTTGTCTCGTAAGAAGCGCAGAACAAAAAAAAGATATTGGATTCATCCTATATTTATGGAACGGCACTCAAAGGGGTTGTTTCAAAATCATTTTAAAGATCTTCGAAATTATCCGGAACGTTTTTTTAATTATACTAGAATGTCAGTGCAATCGTTTGATGAACTTTTAGAAAATGTAAAGAATTCACTGTCGGGTAATGACACTCGTATGCGAAAGTGTATATGTCCCGAAGAAAAATTAGTAATTACTTTGAGGTGAGTATACAAAACAACAACTTTTTCTTAATATATTATAAATTTTATTATTAATTAAATAGGTCAAGTATTTCAGAATTGTCAGACATACTTAGTTGTTACATTTGAGTCAGTAGGTGATAATCCCTCATGATATACTATTGTAGTATTCTGGTTTTCTGAAATAGGCGTGGCAAATACGCTACGATTTTGTCCACTGCTAGATGCTCCTGGTCCATAATTTGGTTGTGCTGAATATCCGGTGGTATTGTATCCATGGTATTGTTTACTTCTGAAAGCACCTGGTCCATAGTTAGGTGGTACTGAGTGTTCATGGTGATATTGGTCAATATTGCTCGATGCCTCTGGTCCATATCTATGAATGTATGGCACACTATGAGAATAACTTTGATCATTAATTTCCACTCTAAGGGTTTGTGCTCTTTTTATTACGTCCATTAACTCCATTTTTGTAGAAAGCCTACGATCTTCCGGAATTTTTCTAAAATCATCCAGAAGTGAAAGCATGAATAGTCTATCTGAATCACATTCTTGTTTCCTTTCACGATTTTCCCTTAATGAGATACTTTCCTTTAGTACTTCAATCAAACTATCATCATCACTTTTTTTTCTTTTTTTGGAAACTGGTGAACGAATTTGAAAGTTACCGCCTTCATCATTACTAATAACTTCCGTTTCATCAATGCTAGCTTGAGTTTGATTATTTTGCACTGTTTCTTTAAGGAACTGTAGCTGTGGGAAATAAACGTAAGAGCTTTTACGCGAAGCTGCTGCTCCACTTTTAGCACCTGATCTGCGTTTTAATTCTCTGCTAAAACTTGTTCTTATATTTTTCCACTTTTGTTGTAGTGATTTACCTGAAAATAATAATTTGTTTTAGATATCTGGCCACAGGATGCTCTATGAGAGATTTAAATCATAATTTTGGGATTGGATACACCACTGTCCGAGATATTATACATAAAACATGCTTAGCAATTTGGGAGAACATGAGGCACACTGCACACAGCGTTTCCAGAATTAAATGAAGAAAAATGGCTTGAAATAGCCAAGGGTTTTAATGAAAATGCAGATTACCCCAATTGTATTATACTAGTGCCAACCTTGATGTATGGAAGTGAAGCCTGGACGGTGAGTGAAAGGGAAATTAGTAAAGTCCATACAGTAGAAATGGACTATCTAAGAAGTATGATTGGGAAAAAACGAAGTGACAGAGTGAGGAATGATTTTGTAAGAGAAGAATGTGGTGTAAGGGAAAGTGTGAAAGTGAAGATTAAAAGAAGTATGTTAAGATGGTTCGGGCATATGGAGAGAATGAGTGATGAAAGATTGACGAAGAAAGTATATGTTGCTAAAATAGATGGATGTCGTGGTAGAGGAAGACCGAGAAAAGTATGGATGGATCAAATTTCTGAAATAGCGAATGAATGGGATATCCAGAGTCATAATAAAAGGAGGACTTGCATGAAAAAGGTTATGACTCTGGATGAAATAAAAGAAGTGTGCAAGGACAGGAAGAAGTGGCGGCTAATCTGCAATGGTGATTTCTAATGTTGGTGTATTAATTTGCTACATTTTTTGCATAGGAAATTTCTGACTTTTTTGTATAGATTTCTTTGTAAGGTTTTGTTCTTTTATATATTTAAATGTAATTTTTTATTCATATTCCTTGACTTATAGGTTAGTATGAGGCTGACCACCCATACTATAAAAAATGGTTCACTTTGCCAATGTTACCCCTGTTTCAGGGAAGGTCGGCAAAAGTTGTGGGGCTTATGTTTATTTGAGGTTTGGATTTTATTTGTAAGTACACATTCAGCATTTGTAAGCGCGAACTACACTTGTTGGTTTGTGGGCTTACATCTGAGAGCTTTAAATGAATATATCGTTGCAACTTAGATTATAGATTATAGTATTGGCGCCATTGATGGCAAACATATAAGAGTGGTAAAACCAAGTGCTTCAGGGTCACTTTACTATAATTATAAAAATTATTTCTCTATCGTTTTACTTGCTGTATGTGATGCAGATTATAAGTTTATTTATATAGATGTTGGCGCATATGGAAAGTGTAGTGATTCATCGATTTTTAAACATTCAGTTTTGCATAAAAAAATCGTTAATAACAATTTACAAATACCGGAGAAAACTCCCATATCAAACAACGGAATACCGATGCCATATGTTATAGTTGGAGATGAGGCGTTTGGTTTATCTGACAATTTGATGCGTCCTTATGGAGGAAAAAATTTAACAAATAACAAAAGGATTTTTAACTACCGGCTGTCTCGGGCAAGGCGTTACATAGAATGCTCCTTTGGCATTTTGGCAAACAAATGGAGAATTTTTCACCGTCCAATGGATGTTCGAAAAGAATTGGCAATCATCATAATAAAAACATGCTGTGTGTTACATAATTACGTGCGACAAAAAGATGGGTATAGATTTCAAGACACATTGGAAGTCCCTTCAGAACTAGCAACACCCCCAGGTCCTCCAAGCAGAGCAAGTAGATCATCAGCGTCTTATAGAGATTTATTTGCTGATTATTTTGTAAATACAAATCCGCTAGAATGGCAAGATAGGGTAGCATTGGGATAGTAATTACTAATTATGAATACATATTTTTTTAAAGTTAAAATTCTTCTCAAAAATTATATTATATTGATAGTATAGTATATTTTATATTATATTTTAATTTATTAAAATAAAAATACTTAACGAATTTATTTTTTTCTTTTTCTGTTAAACTATCTACACACATTATATTTGTAATTTCCTCCCATCGTCTTCTCTTTAAATCACGATCGCTGTATTCATCAGAAGTTACGTCCCAAATTGCTTTTCGACTTTCGACTTCTCGAATAAACATTTCCGTATCGAAAGTCATCACGATATTTTCTTCGAATAAAAAACGCGGTGATCGTAAAAAATCGAGGAAAAACTACACACTCGTGCACAAGGCAAAACACAACTGGCTGCCCAAACTAGTGAGCGGATAATGCGGGCAGCCACATACATTCACGTTGTTTTCCTCTGGCTGCCGTGTAGTCGCACACGTTTTTCTGGCCGCGGCAACCAGTAATCTTTGGCTGCTTAGCGAGCGAGCTGCGATAAGAAATCATGTGTGGCATTGGCTGCCGCAGCCTGGCTGCCGCAGCCAGGCTGCCTAGTGCGTCACGGCCCTAAGAGCACACGGCTAATCTTGTCTGTCAGACCTCGTATGTATGGTAAGTATGCTCCACTTCTTGGAACGTCATATGAAGTGGTAGATTTTTTGCTTTATTGCTCTGTTCAGAGCAGGAGAGTAACCGTTGGATGTGAGAGTCTCGCGGATAGTGTGTACTTCCACTTCGAGGCTTTCTCCGTCACAAATTCTTCTGTCTCGAGGCAATAAAGATGAGGGAACTGACGGAATTGGAAAAATACAATTGGAATGGCTTGAAGAATTTAGAATTTAATGAAAAGGTAAAATTTTTTATCGAAAATATAAAATGTGCTATTGATAATATTGTACCCGAAAAACAAATAATGACAAAAAAAAACCATAATAAGTGGTACAATCATTACTTGAGAAATATGCAATATGAAAGGGACAGATTATATAAAATTGCAAGAATAACACTAAATAATGATGATTGGAAGAAATTTAAACTGTACAGGAACAAGTATACTATTGAATTAAAAAAGGTGAAAAATGAATACATTAAAACAAAAATAGAAAATGAAAAAGGAGATCCCAAGAAAATGTGGGTAACAATTAAATCCCTAATAAATAATAATGAAGTTAATCGAATCGATAAAAATATAAAATTTCCTCCCGAAATAGAAGGAAATAACCTGGCCAATAAATTCAACAAATATTTCATTAGAAGTGTGGAAGAAATAAATGCAAGTATACAACATATAAATCACAATCTGGATGAAGAGAAAGATGAAGGCGAAAATAAATTAATACTTAAAAAATTAACAATGGAAGAACTGTATAAAGTTATTAGTAAAATGAAATCCAAAAGTAGTCCTGATGGAATCACAATTAAATTAATTAAAGAAACTCTGCCAATCATAGGCTCTTACTGGCTAGATATTATTAACAAATCAATATCACTGGGAGTGTTTCCACAGTCATGGAAGACATCATGTGTAATACCAATTCCAAAAATAAAAAATACAAATCAATGTGAGGAATTTAGACCAATAAATACTCTTCCAAAATTTGAGCAATTAATTGAATACATTATAAAGAATGAACTTATACAATTTATAGAAAAAGAGAAAATATTATGTGATGAACAATGTGGATTCAGAAACAATCAATCCTGCGAAACGGCCATTAATCTTGTTCTAATCTAATCTAATCTAATCTAAGCTGCAAAGATATATATCATTTAAGATTTATACTAAATGCATTCCCACAAGCAGATATGTATAATTTCGCGCTAACACATGCCGCATGTGGACCTACAATATAAAAACCCAATCTCAAATGAACATAAGCCTTGCAACTCTTGCCGTCCTTCCCTGAAACAGGGGTGACATTGGCAAAGTGAACCAATTTTTATATTATGGGTGGTCAGCCGCATAACAACCTATAAGTCAAGGAACATACATGACAAATTACATTTTTTAAAATCAAAGAATAAAAATAACAATATATACATGGACATAAAAAACTAAATCATAAAACCAAATTCACTTTAACAAACCCTAGCCGCCAACATCACAGATCAACCGCCATTTCTTTCTATCCTTGCATACTTCTTTCATTTCCTCCAGAGTCATAACCTTCTTCATACAAGCTCTTCTTTTATTATGACTCTGGATATTCCATTCATTCGCAATTTCGGATATTTGGTCCATCCATACCTTTCTCGGTCTTCCTCTACCACGACATCCATCTATTCTACCAACATATACTTTCTTCGTCAGTCTTTCCTCATTCATTCTCTCCATATGCCCAAACCATCTTAACAAACTTCTTTTAATCTTCACTTTCACACTTTCTTTTGCACCACATTCTTTTCTTACAAAATCATTCCTCACCCTGTCACTCCGTTTTTTCCCAATCATACTTCTTAGAAAGTCCATTTCAACAGTATGGACTTTACTAATTTCACTTTCATTCACCGTCCAGGCCTCGCTTCCATACATCAAGGTGGGTAAAAGTATGCCACTGCGTACCGCCAATCGAGCATTTTTAGAAATGTTTTGATTTTTGGCGATACAAGCTGTGGCACCCAGTACACACCTGCCCTTCATTACTCTTCTTTCAAGTTCACCTGTCATTCTTCCATCTTTCTCAAACTTACTTCCCAAGTATACAAACTCATTTACCACATCAACATTCATTCCGTTTATTCTAAATTCGTAGTTCGTATTTTCTTCATTTCTTTCAAAAATCAAAACTTTCGTCTTACTTGCATTCAATTTCAAATAATTACCTAGCAGAGCTTCGTTCAATCTAGAGAGCATCGTTTGCAATTCTACTGCTGAGTCCGATACAAGAACAGCATCATCCGCATACAGTAGAACACTCACTTTGCTCTCTCCTATCATTAATCCACAATCATCAAGTCTAGCATCTCGAACACACTTGTCCATGACTATGTTAAATAGCCATGGGCTCATCACACATCCTTGCCTTACACCCTTAAAAACTTCAAACCATTCACTATACTCATCATCAATACGAACACATGCTGTACTATTTTCATAGTTTGCATGCACCGCACCTAGGAGAGCCCCATTCACTCCGTATGCTTTCAAAACATCCCATAACATACCTCTGTCTACTGAGTCAAAAGCCTTTTCCAGATCTACAAAGGCCGTGAACAGCTTCCGCCTCACCGACAATTGTTTTTCAACAAGTTGTCGTAGAGTAAAAATCTGATCAACACAGCCTCTACCGGCCATAAAGCCGGACTGTATATCGGAAATCCTTTCACTAGTAGTCAGAATCACATTTTTTATAATCACCTTACAGAAGACTTTTCCTGGTATACTGAGTAGACTGATTGGTCTGAAGTTCTGACAGTCTTTTTTGTCCCCTTTACCTTTGTAAATGGGAACAATGACTGCCTTCCTCCAATCCATCGGTACTACTCCTGCATTCACACAAAGCTTACATAATTCGTACATCCAATCTATCACGCATTCACCTCCTGCTTTCAACATTTCACCATTTATTCCATCAAACCCAGCAGACTTTCCATTCTTCAAACATTCAATAGATACTTTTATTTCTTCTTTCAAAATCCTAAATTCATTCTCTTCTGTCATTTTTCTAAACAAAATTCTTTCGCCCCGACCAAAAATCCCTCAAAATATTCTTTCCATCTCTTACATACTTCATCCTTGAATTCTAGAAGAATTCAATTCTAGAAGATTGGAAAGAAGAAACAGATAAAAATATGTATATAATAGCAGTATTCTTAGATTTTAAAAGGGCCTTTGAAACTATTGATAGAGCAATAGTCATAAAAAAATTAAGGAAGATAGGAATAAATGGAACAACTATCAAATGGTTCAAAGAATACTAAGTGAGAGATACCAAACAACGAAAATTGATGACAATATTTCTATCCATTGATGATCTCATTGGGAGTGCCTCAAGGATCGGTATTAGGACCTATATTATTTAATATATATATAAATGACATTGTGAACACCTTAGAATATTCCAAAATGAGATTATTTGCGGATGATGCACTCACATATATATCAGGAGAAAATTATTTAACAATTGTGGAGCAACTGAATTTTGACCTGAATAATGTATCAAACTGGCTTAAAATGAATAAATTAAAATTAAATGTAAGCAAAACAAAATTTATGAATATCGGAAATAAGAGAATACCAATTGAACCATTAATAAGCATAGATACTGAGAAGATAAAAGAAGTAAAGGAAATAAAATATTTAGGCGTAACAATAGATTCCAAATTGTTATTTAACCAACATAATGAATACATGACAAAAAAAATAGCAAAAAAAGTATCGTTATTGGGAAGAATAAGAAGATATGTAGGAAAAAAACATGCAAAACCATTTACAATACAATTATTGAGCCTCACATAAACTATTGCAGCAGCATTCTGTTTTTCAGCAAGCAATAGACAAAAAAGAAACTCACTATAATACAAAACAAAGCAATGAGAATAATATTGAAAAAAAATAGATATACTTGTGTGAAGGAAATGGTTGAGGAACTAAACATATTAACATTTAGACAAAGAATATTTTATAATGATGTTTGTGTATAAAGTGATAAATAATGAAAAATCACAGTTCTGGAAGAAAATATCAGAAAACCAAAGGGAGCATGCACATAACACTAGAAACAAACACGAAATGAGAATGCCGTTGAGAAAAAAAGCAAAATCACATAATTCTATTCTGTGTAAAGCGATGAGGGAATTCAAGGAAATAACAGAGGAAAAGACAATTACTGGATTCAAAAGTAAAGTGAGAAAGTATATAACCGAAAATATATAATATATTCAAGAATAAATTGAGAAGAGAAGAAACAGAATATACATAATATATTAAATGTACATAATTAGAACATATATATGTGTTAAAATGTATGTATGTACTATTTCAAGAATAAAAAAAAAAAAAAAAAAAAAAAAAAACTGACATCAATTGTGCAGGGTGATGATGCGAGGTTTTGTGAAGGTATCTGTTGGTGTGAGTGGGCTTCTTGTAGACAGAATGACCCAAACTGCCGTCTATCTTCCTGCGCACCAAGACATCCAGGAAAAGAATGGAATTGTCAGTTTCTATCTCCATCGTGAACTTACTCTGGGGGTGCACACTGTTCAGGTGAGATAAGAAAACAGTCAAGTTCTCTCTTCCGTGTGGATAAACACAGAATGTATCGTCTACATATCTGTACCAATGAGATGGAGGGTGTGTAGCAGTGCTCAGAGCTTTTTCCTCCAAGTTCTCCATAAAAAGGTTTGCAACAACTGGCGCAATGGGAGATCTAACTTCCATGGGAGTACTAACGTCAATGATCCACCCTTTCATTAATCGGACGATTTCACAAGAAGACATAATATCATTCTTCTGTACAACTGGGGCTATAGCGACATCTATGGATGTATCTCCGAAGGTTAATAAAAATAAAAATACCTACAGCCTTCGGCCTCGATCAAACAACAATAATTCAACAGTTCGTGGTTCCTCCTTATAGAGGACAAACGTCTCCTGAAGACGTCGGATATGACTCCGACGAAACGTAGAGAAAATCCTTCTTCTCTTTTGCACGGTCAGTAAAATCCGTTGTTTTCATTCTTGAACCCATTCAAGCCTAGTGATCCGATTTCGGAACACTAGACTTGTTGCAGTTTTTTTATTTTTACTTTTTAATATCAACAAAAAATGGCGTTAGGAGTATCAAGTGGGGGATAGGGCTAGTGTAGCTTGCTTGTGGGAAGTATTTGAACGTTCATAGACCTGTAACGACGTCGTGATATATTTAGAAACATTGACGTACAATATTGGACGATTTCAGCAACGGTTTTTATAACTTAATTATTACTTTTGCATTTTTGGTCCCATGAACATAATTTTTGATATTACTAATCTACTTGACATACACTCCCGTGTTTTAGTCACAATATACAGAAGTTATTGATATTGTCGTTATTAGGGGTTTCCAGAGCCATTTCCAACTCCAGACTGAATATTCTCTAGATAGGACTTATGAGCATGAGCAATGTCAGACTTGAGTTGAGTGCGTTTCTCTTTAAATTTAATATAGTTACTCTTGGTTTTATTCTTCAGGTATACATTATGCAGATGTCTCTTAGATCTCAAGTCTGCAATTATTCTTTGAGAAAACCATATTGGATAAGTCCTACCTGTACATGGTCTCCATTTTTTAGGAGCACACAAATCAAAATTTTTATAAATCAGTGTAAAAATATTTTAAAATTAAGTTACTATCGGTCATTTTATACATTTGAGACCAATCATACACTCTAATAATATTATTACATCTACCTACATCTAATAATTTAAAATTAATGTTAGAATTAATACAATAATTTAACGAATAACCTACCAAACGCCTTCCTTCACCAGTCTCCTCCTACTGCATGACAGTCCACCACCACTCCATTCAGCAAGCTAACTCTGGGTGTTCCCACTGTCCTGCGCCCCTTTGGGTCCATCTCCACAACCATATTACCAGGCTCTGATGGTCCATTAGCCCAGCCAAGGGAGAAGTGTCCTTTATGGTGAAAGTAATTAATACTGACCTGAATACCCCTCAATGTTGATTATGTCCACAAGCCCGCGGCATTCCTTCAACAAGCCATCAGGTGGAGGGGCAGAGTCCTCATTCTTCACATTATCCACCACAGAGTCCTCGGCAAGCCATTCCTTCTTAATATCCAGTCTTTCTTGCTTCACATCGCTCTTTTCAATGTCTATCAAATTTTGTTCATCTGAGTGCGCTAGTTGTGCATCCATAAACTCCGAGTCCGCCTCGTCCGCCTCCACCTTCTCAACCTTCAAGACAATGTCCATTGTGACTTAATCACTAGACAAAACAAATAACAGTAGGTACTGAGTAGTTACGACAATGGCCGTGTTCGGTGAGCTAACTTGTTACTTGAGCACTTTAAGCAGACCCCGTTAACTAGTATTTTGCTACTGGTAACCTTGTTTTATAATATCGGTAGCCATATTGGAATCCATCTTGGTTTGAGTGAAGTATCAAGAGGAGTAAGGCGGAAGGGGAAGAAGTGGTATTTTAACTGAAATCAGAATGAGCGTAAATAAATCTGAATTCATGATTTATATTTACCTACTGTAATTCATTTAAAAAAAGAGTTTAAGTGTAAATAAACTTTTCATTGTTTAGTTTGTATTAAATTGCTCACTTTTTATTAAAAAAAACTGATGAAAAAATATTTTTAAATGATGGTTGAACTGTGTGTAGGATTTGCGCAGCGATAACAGCCATAACCACCCCACACGCCTGCTTGGCGCCACTGCGCCAGTCGGCCTCAAACGTCAAGCGGTCAAGCGTATTTGAAATTAACTGTTTTATTTTCACTATTATTGAAGAGTGCAGAGAGTAATGAAATCAAGAAGACTCCAGTGGCCGGACACGTAGCACGTGCAGAAGACTCCAGGATCATCAGAACTGTCTTGGATGGTGCCCCCTCAGGTGTTAATCACTTGGACGTCCAAGGATGCGGTGGGCAGAGAACGTCGAAGCCAACGCCGAAGTTTTGGGAGTGAGGCGACCATGGAGGGAAGCAGCACAAGGCAGAGTGGTGCAGGTGTCCCTGAGCCTTGTAGGCTGTCGGCTGATGAGCCGAAGAAAGTGAAATTCAAGTGTATAGATTTCATATTATAAACATTTCCGGTCCTCAGGCCATCATTAGGGGACAATCATCGGGGATCCAAAACTTTTGCAAGAAATACAGATACAGAATGCCAGTGTCCTTGACAATATCTTCTCCGACAGGTGCCTATTAGATTGTTTACCTACTACGTTTATTTTTGCCATATCATTTGTGTTTTTTACATTGGATTTTTTTATTATTTGTTTTCTTAACACAGTGTGTATTTTTGTGATTGTATGACTAATCTTTCTAGAATAAATAAATATTGTGCAAAATATAAGTGTTTTATTTTGATAGCTTTAAAGCAATAATAATAATATCATGGCAGATAATATTATATGAATATAGTGGTGTGGGTGTACCCACGTGCCGCGTGTTTATACACACATGCATACAAGATCAAAGTCCGAAAAGTGAGATGTAAGGCAGTGAAGCAAGAATGACGAGGAAGGGGGGTTTCGAAGTACGGACCTACCCCAAAGCCATAGAGTGGCTTCTCTAAGTACCTATATACTCTGTGGCTTACAGTAAAAATCGTGGTGGGGGTAGCTCGATCGCAAACCTCCCCGAGGCAGTGATGTCAAAAGTAGGGAAAAATCCCGAATGTAGGGAATTTTTGCCTTCAAAATCGGCTGTAGGGAAAAAAAGACAGATTTCGTTTTTCAAGCCAAATGTAAGGATTTTCAATGAATACGATTATTAAACTTATTAAATTTATAGAAACCAGAAGAAATAGTTTGAACAATATTTATCTATATTCTAAGTCGATTAAATTGGAAAATTATTTCTCATAAATATTCTTTGAGTAATTTGGATTGTTGATTGTCTCAGAAATGTTTTTAGGGTAATTTGGATTTTGTAGTGGATCGCGAAGTTTGTCTGAAAATTGTCAATAGGGGTGACGCTGAATGTCAATTGTTTAGAAAATATTGACAGTTTGAATAAATCAAATATATTTTAAAAACTAATAGTACGTTACAGTGCGTTGCAATACAAAAAGAGTTCTGTTCGGCAGCCGAAGTGTGGTGTAGGTAAAATTGTGGCAAATGCTGGGTTCACGTTGAATACGAGGTAATGAACATTCTTTTGAAAATAATTCTGCAACGTTTTATTGTAAACTAATTACAATTACTAATACATTACAGATCATATCATCCAAAATGAGCAGTGAATCGTCTGATGCAGATTCGAATGGAGGCAGAGAAAACACCAACTCAAGCTTAAAAAGGAAATATCACCAACAAAAATTTAATAGCTCTTGGCTTGATATAGATATATTCAAAGGCTGGCTTCAAATTATAAAAAACGACCAGTTTAAGTGCAAATGCTCAGCTTGCAATAAAGTTTTAAATTGTGGAAAATCTGATCTAATTAAACATAGCCAAACAAAACTTCACATGAAAAATGTGCTTGCAATTAAAAATTCCAAGGCCATTCCAAATTTTTTCATGTCAGCTTCAACATCAACCAGCTCAAAAGTACAAAATTTTGAAATTAAGCTATGCATGTTTTTTGCAGAGCATAATGTAGCGATTCAAATTGTTGAACATTTATTGCCGTTGTTAAAGGAAACTGTTACCGATTCAGAAATAATACAAAAATCGAAGTTAGGCAGAGGCAAATGTACGAATATTATAAAAAATGTTTTGGCTGAACAAGCTGAAAAAGCAACAAGTGTTTTATGTATGGTCAGTAAAAGTAAACAGCCCACATTTTTTCCATAGGTTGATTTCAGATGCTACTGCCATCTATTGGGATATAAAAAAACCTTGAACTGCCAAAAACGTGTGGGGAATTATGTAAGGATTTTTTTTCTTGGCGTAGGGAAATGTGGGGATTTTTTTAAAAGGTTGTAGGGATTATTTCATAAAAGTATTAACATCACTGCCCCGAGGCCCGAACGATAAAAAGCGAATTTCATATGTCAACCAGACAGCAGCTGTCAAAGCTCGGCAGAACGGATGCAGATTTATCTTAAAACGCATTATTGAGTCATGATTCTAATATTTCCAGCAGAATTTTCAATTATTGAAGAGCTTTTGATATCTCGAATCCACTATTTAACATTAATAATTGTGTCTAAGGCTCAGTTTAGACACACGAAATTTTTTTGAAAAAGTTTCGATAGTGACGTCAGACAGCGATTTTTAGCGGCAACTATCGGTTTTCCGTCTCGACACACATTTGAACAAAATATTTTTTGAATAAAACAGAATCTTTTTCTTCTAATAGCATTTAGCTGTTGCGGTTTATTCAAACATCTGTAACTGTAACTCTGTCGCCATTCCGCTAGGGGTGGCCAGAGCCTCTGCAGAGTTGCCTCCATTTTTTCCGATGGGATTTTTTCCGATGGGATCGAATTGGATTAAATTAATAATTTAGGAATTAAATTATTTTACGTGTTAAGTTTAACTATGCGTCGGTAATAAAAACAATCATACAGATAATTTAAAATTCATCGTGGTGTTGTACAAACTGGCTAAATATTCCAATGTTAGTTGTGAAAATATATTACGGGTTCTTAACCTCAAAAATATTTTTATGAAACAGAATGCAATATTGCAATTGTGTCATTAATATTGCATTGGTATTTTATATCTAATCTAATCTAATCTAAGCTGCAAAGATATATATCACTTAAGATTCATACTACATGCATTCCCACAAGCAGACATGTATAATTTCGCGCTAACACATGCCGCATGTGGACCTACAATATAAAAACCCAATCTCAAATGAACATAAGCCTTGCAACTCTTGCCGTCCTTCCCTGAAACAGGGGTGACATTGGCAAAGTGAACCATTTTTTATATTATGGGTGGTCAGCCGCATAACAACCTATAAGTCAAGGAACATACATGACAAATTACATTTTTTTTAAATCAAAGAATAAAAATTACAATATATACATGAACATAAAAAAACTAAATCATAAAACCAATTTCACTTTAACAAACCCTAGCCGCCAACATCACAGATCAACCGCCATATTGTGTTCACATTATATTGTGTCATTGTTTTTGGCGCTAATTTGCCGAGACCAACATTAAATTTAATTTTCCCTTACGACTGAAATTATTTACGACTTATAAAAATAATTGATTAACACGTTTCTTCCGTGAAAAGTTTCACGGAATCATTTCATAATTAAAACGTTGCAATGGAAAAAACACCGTTGTGAAATAAATTCGTTTTTAATCCAAAAGTAAGAACAAACTCAATTTAATTATTACCTACTTCCTTTTTCTTTTCAAGGGGTTAACAACTATTTTATATTTTCCAAATTGTTTTCAGTTTTCACAGAAAATAAAGGTTTTCGAGTTTTAAATTAACAAAAAAATTTAAAATACCTACCAAAATTGTCGAGTCCATGTCGAGTCCATAGCATTATTGTCTTTGACTTTTCCCCCCGTATTCACGAGACGTTCGCGCCAGTAGGCTCTTGGCTGGGAAACCGGAAATACATGAATGGTGGTAAATTTAAATTGGCTGCAAGGCGGTAAATTTAAATTGGCTGCAGTTTGAAAATATTATTCTGAGTATTAAAATCATGATATTATATAGCCGTTATTATAATGGCGGTAAATTTAAATTTCTGGCAGTTTAAAAATATAAATCTTAGTATTAAAATTATGTTATTAGGTATTATTGCAAAAATGTCTTCAAATTTAAATTAAATTAAAATTTATTTTCACTAAATTTTGTATTTTTAGTTAGGCTTTTGGCTGGGGAACCGGAAATATATAAATGGTGGTAAATTTAAATTGGCTGCAGTTTGAAAATATTAATCTGAGTATTAAAATCATGTTATTGTATAGCCTTTATTATAATGGCAGCAAATTTAAATTTGTGGCAGTTTGAAAATATAAATCTTAGTATTAAAATTATGTCATTAGGTATTATTGCAAAAATGTCTTTCAAATTTAAATTAAATTGTTTTTTTTTTTAAATAGATTTGGTATTTTTTTAGCTACTAAATATATATCACTATTGTGAGTAAATGGATGTGTGTGTGTGAGTTTCTGCAATCTATTTATTGTAAAGGTAAATGTGCACAACTATTTTTACCTATTTGTATCTTATTTATTACTTTACTTATTTTTATGAGTGAAACTAATTTTATTATTTTAGAATCTTGGTATCTTTTAATGTCAACATGTAATTGGAGCAATACGTAATTTTATTTATTTTCATATTTTTTTATATTCTTAAGTATCCTATCCATTATTGTATTGTTCTAAATCAGGCCTGGCCAACCCATATTGCACCCCGGGCCGCATTGATGGCCTAAAATTTCCCCAAGGGCCACACATACAAACATTTTACAAAAAAAAAATATATAAAAAAACGAAACCACAACCAGATGTGAAAAGAAAACACGCATTGAACCAACAACAAAAAATGTATTTATGTAGTAAACAACATTAAAAAAATTCAACAATAGAAAAATATTTTAACAATGAAAATTATTAATTAACCCTTAACTTCATAGAGGAAAAAAATCTTAATTTTTCATTTCAAAACAATATTACAAATAAAACCAATTATCAGGACTTCTCCTTTCAGTGCAAGATTTGAGATTCTTTTCGCCTACTTAATTTTTCTAAATCTAGGTATTTCAATATTTGAAGTTACACACCTTAACTGGTTTTCCAGATTTACGTCTGTTATAGACGCCCTATTTTTATTTTTATTATATTTCATTTTTATTTTTCATCACACATGACCGCGGGCCGCGGGTTGGCCAGGCCTGTTCTAAATAAATAAATAAAAATGTGATTATATGGCCCATATATAACGACGGCAAATTTAAATTCAAAATATAAATCAGTTATCTTTAAATTTTAGTATTATAATACCGTGATTCAATAGCCCTTATTTTAAAAGTTAAACTTGTTTGCAATAATACCTAATGACATAATTTTAATACTAAGATTTATATTTTTAAGCTGCCACAAATTTAAATTTGCTGCCATTATAATAAAGGCTATATAATAACATGATTTTAATACTCAGATTAATATTTTCAAACTGCAGCCAATTTAAATTTACCACCATTTATATATTTCCGGTTCCCCAGCCAAAAGCCTAACTTAAAATACAAAATTTAGTGAAAATAATTTTTAATTTAATTTAAATTTGAAATACATTTTTGCAATAATACCTAATAATTTTAATACTAAGATTTATATTTTCAAACTGCCAGAAATTTAAATTTACCCCCATTATAATAACGGCTATATAATATCATGATTTTAATACTCAGAATAATATTTTCAAACTGCAGCCAATTTAAATTTACCGCCTTGCAGCCAATTTAAATTTACCACCATTCATGTATTTCCGGTTCCCCAGCCAAGAGCCTACTGGCGCGAACGTCTCGTCCGTATTCACGATCAAAACTGGCACTTCCTTAAGGGCAAACCAGCGCTTAGATTGGGGAAATTCATTTCAAGAACAATACTTAAGGTAAAATTAGCGCTTAAGCGCTCCAAAAACTAGCACTCAGGTAAGTAAGGTCGACACGTATATTAACCAACGCTTAAGCGCTGCCAAAATATTCCGTCATATTTCATTGTTATCACATTTTTTGTTTGATTGTGAATTTACATGAAAAAATGAATTCTTACTATAAACATGATTTTTACAAGTGTATTAACATTGTTTTGACGAGTTCATTTCCATTGCTTGACCATCAGAATTGGGTTTGTTCTCCGGTATGGTCTAGGACCATACTGTAATGACAGATGAACTGTCAAAATATTCCGCCGCATTTCATCAGCACATTTTTTGTTTGGTTGTGAATTATTTACATAAAATAATGAATTCTTTCGATACAGTTGACTTCAACGAGAATAATAACATTGTTTTGTTCAAAAATAGTGTCCCAAGAAAATATATCAGAGACTGTAAAGACCCATTTACGTATTACGAAGAGGAAGAATTTAGAAGACGTTTTTGATTGAAAAAATGCGTCGTTCTGTATACAGTTTTGCCGTTGCTCATTGAGGGTTGCAAAGCCAACGATATCTTTGATCTGTTAACTTATCTTCTAGTACAGGTTTTTCTTTAATCAGAGCCACCAGCAGCTCCTTTTCCGCTGGAGAAAACAACATCTTTTTGGCGCTGAAATCGATCAAAACACTTTACATTGGATATTACATAAATGTATTTTTAAAAACTAATAGAAATTGTAAACAAACAAATTCGTACTTACGGTTTACTTAAAGTAGTAATTGCGTTATACGTACTTATTTGTTGTCAAGTTTTATGCAAAGTTGATATGACATTGAAATTTGAAAGAGGCGGCAATGATAAGAGTGAAGTACGCCGAATATCGGTCGGAAGGTACTGACCAATTACAGAGCTGGGTTTTTTCGAGAGCCAATGACAAACCCGTACGTATCCTGGGGGTTGGGCACTACGCTGATTACTGCGCTTGAGTGTTCTTTGTGAAACAAAACGCTCCAGAATGTCGACCCTTGAGTAAGTGTAGCGCTTGAGTAAGGCACTTAAATCAGTTTTGATCGTGAATACGGGGGAACTCCGAAGTGGAAATGTCTGACAACTCAGTCTGACCAACATTACGAAATAAGCGGGTCATGCGGCATTTTTTAAAAATCATCATAATATCAAAATTGCCAGCATCTCGCTCCCCCAGTTCTTGTTTACTGTATACGTCAATCTTGTCAAATCTGAGTTTTTGATGCAGTTGTCTTAAGAATAAAATTCTACACAATCTGAGCTAAAAAAAATACGTATTTGTCTTCAAATGTGCGAGTTATTCAACATTTTCACAGACGATATTCTGTGTTCGAAATTTCAACTCAGTGCTTGTTTACTGGATACGCCACAAACGCTGATGCGCATGCGTGGCTGACGAGTGGCTGCCGTATCTGCCAATCACAGACGCGCGTGGGTGTGACGTCACACCTAAACATCGTTTTTTAACCGTAGCCCGCTCGGAATTTTAGATGAATATTTAAGTTTTCAAGGGATTCCTGAGATAAATCCTTTAAAAATTATAGTTCATAGGAAGAAAAACATCTCCCGACCATATGCAAAAACAATTTCTGCCATTGCATTGTTCAATGTGAACGGTTAGTCGATTATATGTTGAAATGAACGTAATGGCATTTTAACATACAGGTTGCTACATTTTTAGTTCGTGAAACAGTAGGTAATTATTAATAGACAATAATTGCCATCCGAGATTACAAAATGCTTAATTAGACACGTACGTGAATAACTTACAGTATATTTTTGGTACCACGACAAAATGCCCACCGATAAATGTCCCAAGACATAATGTCCCGTCCGTCCGTATATGTATGTATGCATGTACCAGCCGAAATTACAGATCATATTATATTTTCATAAAAATTTAATATAATCTGAACAAGTATTTATGTATATATGTAACTGTAACTGTAATTCTGTCGCCATTCCGCTAGGGGTGGCCAGAGCCTCTGCAGAGCTGCCTCCATTTCTTCTTATTCTGCCTATCCTTACTGAAAATTGAAATTGACGTTAAATTTAAAATTAAAATCAACAAAATCTCACATGAACATAAACCTTGCAACTCCTGTCACAAAAGCGAACCTATTTTTTCAGCATGGGGGGTCAGCCTCATACCAACCTATCAGGCAAGGAGCATCATTAGCAAACATCAAAACATTGAAACGTATAAAAATGTTCCATCTTTCAATAACGTAGTTCACGCACTATTTGGAAATTCAAAATAAAAACAAACTTACTTTCGTAAACATTTTATACAAGAGATAGAAAGTTACAACTTTTGTCCTAAAAAAACATATTTTCTGATATATAATTGATGTTTTCTTCAAAATAATAAAAAAAAATGCACAGAATCTGCACTCGACTTTCTTGCATAAATTAACTCACTGTATGACGAATTTAAAGCTAGAATCATTTGCCAGTTTATGCTGTTTCAAGAAGAAAAAAAAGATTATTTGGTGAGCGCCGTTTTGTGTGAATCACACCTCAAGAGCCCTCTGCGAGGTTGGTCGTCTCTGAAAAAAACGCCAATTACACAAGAAAGAACCTTGATTTATAGGTTGGTATAAAGCTGACCACCCATAGTGTAAAAAATAATTCACTTTGTCAATGTCAGAGTTGCAGGCTTAATGTTCATTTGAGATTTGGTTTCAATTTGTAAGTACACACTCAGCATTTGCAAGCGCGAACTTACAAGTTTCTGTTTGTGGGCATGCAATTGATCTGAGTTTTGAATGTTAATATTTCGTTGCAACTACGATTCTCGATTATTATACATATGTACATAGATGGTCATTGAACGCTTTTGTATGCAAACTTGGACTTTGTATGGTGGGTAAACTTTTTTGTCATGTTTTGAAAAAGTAACGACTGATTATTATTGCTATTTAGAAAGTTTTAAGAATCGCAGCCTTTTATCTAATTTTAACCCTCTGATTACCAAACATTTTGTCTGGAAATTTCTCACTTTGTATGTGATTCACTTTTTGGAAAATATAATGATGACATCATATAAGTTATCATTATTGTCTTAAATTTTCTAAAAAGTATTTTTTTATTAACACTCTAACTGCTGAGAACTTTTCAATATATTTTTACTTTATAGCAGTCAGAAGGAGCTATAAAGTATTGTTTTCGTCCGAAAAAAAAATTGAGGTTTCAACGGAAATGACTTGTCTTGCGCCAGGACGTGCAAAAAAACCTAATTTGTCGAACCTGTCCGTCCGTATGTGTGTATGTCCCAGCCGATACTACTAATCACAGAGACACCAATTTTTAGATTTAGAGAATTGACAACCACAAATTTTGATGAGCCGATCGGCATGGGATCACCCTGAAAATTCAAGACGGCTGCCATACAAAAAAAACATAAAATTGCACTTTTCTCAAAAACGGCTCCAAGATTATTTTTTTCAGTGTGGTCGTTGCTCAAATTTTTACTAAGAAAATTAGGTATGGCAACACTCTTGCAAACCTGGGTCTATGGGTTGCCATCTGAAATTTTATGTTTTTTTTTGTATGGCAGCCATCTTGAATTTTCAAGTTGGTGTAATGCCGTGTAATTCATATTTAAAACATGTTCAAAAGAGTTGATGTAGCCAAAATTTGGTATCTCTAAGTCTAATACTTTGGAAAGTGACACACATACACACGCACACACACACATACAGACGGACGTTTTTGAAAGATAGTGTTTTTTTGGCATGTCCTGCACCAGGACAACTCATTTCCGTGAAAACCTCGAAAAAAAATTTTCACACCAAATCAATACTTTCTTTATGATGATGATGAGTTGATGATTTCTTTATAGCGCCGTTTCGTGAAAAAAAATGAAATTTTTAGTCTTCAGCTAGAGCAAGAAAGTAAAAAACAAAAAAAAACCTTAAAGAAAATAAAAAAATATTTTGATAATAAACTTCTCTCTTCCATCTCTTTGGTAACACTAGAGTATTAATAGGAAAGGAAGGAAGTAAAGAAATAAATAAAAGTCAAATGAAAGTTCAATAGCCTACTGTGTAATATGAATTAAATAAGTACAACAAATATAATGTGCGGTGAAGAAGTGACTGGAACACCCTTTATATGTGATTTGGCGCATAGAGTAAACAAGCACTAAAAGATTGTTGCGAGCGTCCGGTCAATCTCAAGATCGTTTTACTGTATATCCACTTTACGAAATTTCCGTTGCGCATCTTTGACGTATATCCATTTTAAAACGCCTTTTTTTAGTATTAAACGTAACATTATTATGATTTTTACCGATTATTATAGTGCCAGACCTGCAGTACTTTCGGTAAAATAGGCAATTGAATTACGATTTTGTCAATTACAATAACAAAACACAAAAACATTGCTCCTGTAAAATTAGCTCAATGGCGTTTACAGTAAACAAGCACTAAGGCAGCGATCTGTCACTGCGGAGCGGCCATCTTGCTTGACGTCACTATCGAAACTTATTCAAAAAAATTTCGTGTGTCTAAACTGAGCCTAATATTCGTGTTGTTGAGGTTAGCTGTCAACTGTCAGTGGAACGGTATGAACCATTGGTGTGAAGCTAGGAACGCTTAAGCCGACCCACCTTCGCAAAAAAGCGAAAATAGCGAACGGCCGAGGTGTCGTGCGTGACGTCATAGCTCATAATATTTGCTTACGATGAGCTCCCCGAAGCGTCTTTCCATTCTACCCCCCCTTTCGACAGACGACACAGACGAAAAATGTTTCTTACACTTTATGGCCTTTGTAAAGAAGTGACATTAATGGAAAAAATCACGCGTGTTCATTGATTTTTTATCTAAATTTTAAAGTTAAAATATTTTATAAAACTTAAAAAATGACGCTACAAAAAAATATTTAAAAAAACACGTTTTTGTTCACATTTTTTTCTTATAATTTTGTTGTTTAATATTTTGGACATATTTTTTTTCTTCATAATTATAGAATGGTACAATGTCTAGAGAGTGTTTGAAAAATATTTTAGGTAATGCGAACAGTTTTCGAGATAATATGATATTTTTTTTTTGAAAAATATCGATATTTGTCTCGATATTAGAAATGTCGATTAATTATCTCGATATTTTTTTTCAAGTATCAAAATCGTATCAAAAACGATATTTCTAAAATCGATATTTTTTAAAAAATATCGGTACTTTTGAAATATCGATATAAATCGCCCATCCCTAACGTGCGTTGCATGAATGGTTGCATGCGTTGGCATCATGGATATATAGAACTGGATGGGCTGAGAAATTAATCCTTTGAGAATTAGAAATACGCTACCCCACTCATCACACAAAAATCCAAATTCAGTCTATCGGTAACCTTCCAACTGTGAACAGGTGTGTTACCTAATGGAGAGATTGCGCATTTTCTGGAAATATTTTTTTCTTGTCGTCTTAGTCTACCGAAGCATAAGCCATTCGTTTTTTTCTCAAAATTCGCAATATTTACCGAGTAATTAATTTTCAAAAATGGCTTTGTTCGCTTTCGGCTAAAACGGAAGTCGGCCATTTTAAAACCGGATGGGGTGGCTTTTATTGTCTATGATGAAACTTGGCAATTTTTAAAAGGTTTTAAAAGTAAAATTTCCTTGTTACAGTTCACAGTGAGTTGTATTGTATTTATTACACATTAAAATGGACTTTCACAAAGTAACTGCCGAAAATAATATAAATAAATAAATAATATACCTACCTAAGTCTAAGAGCTAGACGTATGAAACCTTACCTCATCGACTACCAGGCAGAGACATGGTCAGGCTGGTAGTTTGCATCGAGTACATGATTTTTTCACAGATCTGCCGTTTCCTATCCTGGAGCGTTTTGGATGCGGCCTCTTCAAAGAGGCCCAAAAAATGGTGCAAACTACCTCATCGACTACCAGGCAGAGACTAGTAAAAACTAATGCTCCATATTAATTACCTGCTTTTTGCATAAAAAAAAATATTCCAAACCTGGAGCGTTTTGAATGCGGCCATTTTTTTGTAAATTATAAAAAACGATCTTTTGAAGTTAGTTGTATGAGCCATGGAAATAAAGTAAAAAAATATGATATTACATACATTACTTGTAATAAGAGGATAAACATACTACAAATTTGTATTTCCAACCCTTCTTGTTCAGGAGAAAAGAGGGTAAAATGTTATTTTGTACAATATATTTTATAACTCAAAAACAAAATAGAAAATAAGATATTTTTGTACGTCAAATATAAGAACATAAATTTTTATACAATAATGACCTCTTACATATTCTTGCTATCTGCTGTAGTTTCAGAGCATTTTCTAAAAAACTTTACGGCAGTTCCCGTTTTTGGTTCAAAATTCGGGTTGAACGCCTTAGTATTTTATTTTAAAAATTTATAAAAAATACCATCACCTAGAAGATTAAATTTCCTTTAAAATTGTATGAATATTTACTCTTTTATTGTGAAAGGATTGTATGTTATAGCGGTTTAACTTTTGTAACGTATTTTGATGGTTGTATATAAGTACCTACCTATCTAGCACGAGTATCTGCGTAATATTATGATGATTTCATATTATCATCATAATATCACGCAAAATATGTTAACACAAGATTAACCGCTATTCCGTTCAAACCTTTCACGATAAAATAGTTTATATCCATACAGTTTTACAGGCAATTTAATCTTCTAGGGGATGGTATTTTTTATATATTTTTACAATCAAACACTAAGGCGTTCAAACCGGATTTTGACCAAAAAACGGGAAACGCTGTAACGGTTTTTGGGAAAATATTTCACTTCAAACTTTATTTTCTCTGAAACTATAGCAGATAGCAAGAATATGTAAGAGGTCATTATTGTATAAAAATTTATGTTTCTATATTTTACGTACAAAAATATCACAATTTCTATTTTGTTTTTGAGTTATAAAATTTATTGTAAAAAATAACATTTTACCCCCTTTTCTCCTGAACAAGAAGGGTTGGAAATACAAATTTGTAGTATATTTATCCTCTTATTACAAGTAATGTATGTAGTATAATATTTTTTTACTTTATCTCCATGGCTCATACAATTAACTTCAAAAGATCGTTTTTTATAATTTACAAAAAAATGGCCGCATTCAAAACGCTCCAGGTTTGGAACATTAATTTTTGTGCTAAAAGCAGGTAATTAATGTGGAGCATCACCTCTTACTAGTCTCTGCCTGGTAGAAATGAGGTAAGGTTTCGTGCGGCCGGCTCTTACACTATAAGCTTGGCAATTTTGTCGGTAGCCATCAAAATACTATTTTAAAAAGCAATAAGTTGACTTTTCATAGGGATGGGATAATGAAAAAAAAACAATTACAAAACGATATTTTCAAACACTATCGAAATATTTCGACGAAAATAAAAATCGAAAAAAAACAAAATTTTCGAAAAATGTATCGGTCACGTGTCCATATTTTGAAAATTTCGAGTGTTGAAACGACTATCAAAAAACATCAAAATTTCTGGAAAAAAATACCGGTCGCTGGTACAGGAAAACACCATCGCAAGGGGAAACGGGTTAGTACGCGATTTGCAGTGTTACCGCCCACGAAGCAAGAAACGCATTTGAAGAAAAAAACACCATTTTTGATTCTCCGAAATCAATATGAATATATCGATAGTTAAAAAAATTCAGCCGTACGTACTTTTGAGATTTGGGAAAATATCAATATTTCGATTCTATTGAAACGTGCTTCACAACAATATAAAGTCGCTAGCGGAGAATATTTCCAACAAATAAGATGGTATGGAATGAAAAGGTAGGGAGGGGTGGAAATTCATTTAAAAAATCATGTTTATGTAAATGTGTGCCTGGCGACGAACACTTTCAAAACATTTTTGTTGTTCAAAACCATTAGGGAGAGGTAGAAACACATTTCAAGAATCAACAATTTATTGTCGAAATATCGATATTTTTAATATCGAAGAAAATATCGATTTTTTTTACAACGAGATTAATATAATGCCCATCCCTAATGACGAACGTCAATATTCCGCAAATTTTGTTTGTTGTAAATTAAAAAAAAACAACAAAAATAAAGTGAATTAGAAAATAAAACCACCAGGCCTCATCCCGTTGTATATTAAGGCATAAGGAATGAAATTTTGCACGGTTCGTGGCCTAAGTGCAAAAACCCCTCATGACTCAAAGGTAAGTTGTTTTAAGATTTTACCAGGTGTGTGTGAGTATTTATTATGCTATTTAGTTGAAAACTCACGCTGTGAGTAACAATTATGAAATTATTTGTGTCAGGATTAAGCATTTACCATGTTTGTTGATGAATGTAATTTTTGAGGTTATGTTTTTTTTTTCTCATTTTTTCCTTCCAGCAAACATGAATTTTTACTATCTGTAGTTCAGCCAAACCTGTTTGTGAAACCATTCCAGATAAAAATCAACTGAATGTCTAAATATAAATCTAAGCTGCAAAAATACATATCATCTAAGATTAAGATTCATATTAAACGCATTCCCACAAGCAGACATGTATAATTTCGCGCTGAAACATGCCGCATGTGGACCTAAATATAAAAACCCAAGATTTGGAGTTCTTCACTTCGGGTGGCAGTCTGTTCCACTCCACCGGACCCGCAACACGGAAGCACGGTCTCCAAAATTTGTATGGATCTAACGGTGCGGCTGAACCAAATTGATTGCACCATCAGCCGCGGATCTGAGTGTCACCCATCTCAACAGGCGAAATCATGTCAGTCAGATAAGGTGGAGCCAAGCCATTGATGGCTTTATATACCATCTAGCACTAGGCGAGCAAGACCACCTGATGGTGCTGGAGAGTTTGCTTTGCGGGATCTATTGCTGTGGTTTGTAGGAGCTGGAGCTTCCAAACATTTCACCCATGTCTACGATGGACTTCTTCAGCGTGAAGTTGAAGTGATGTTGATGAATCTGTAAGTTTCTTCACCTTCACATTTCACCTACAAGCTGAAGAAGCCCATGGTAGACATGGGCAATACGTCCGGAAGCTCCAGCTCATACTAAACCTGAGCAACAGATCCCGGAAAGTAGCTCTCCAACTATAATCATTGTTTTGATTGTTTGTTTACAGATTTCGAGAGTGAGGAAGATGTAGCAGAAGACAAGCCACCCTGTCAGGCAGATAATCCGTACCCACAGTAGGCCTGAAGGGACCTGAAATAATGGAGCTGAAGAAAAATATCTAAAATGACTTAGACAGTAGAAAACATCCAAAATCATCTCGCCACCTTCCCATTGAGGATTTTCAAGGTGCCTTTCAAGCATGGAAGATACATCTCTGCAAGTATACTGATGCAGGAGTTGAGTATTTTGAAGAATTTTCAGCATTTGCGCACATTGCATCAATTAATCATAGCCGTGAGCTTGGGTTTGTATCTCACCGAGGGTGTCAGAAACGATCTTCCGCTTCGGTATTTATTTCAAACCCCACAATAAAATACCGGCAAGGTTTACTAGCCTTCACAAGAAATGCGTACCAGCCCTCTCAGGAGCTGGGAAACCCCCACTTCAACTGAAGTGGTTGGCGTAAGGCCGGCCCCCTTACCTTTAAAAATAGAAAGGTTCAACTCGCCGATCTATTTTCCCCAGAGAATGTGCATTACTATAATAATGTAAAATATCTTTGCAACTTAGATTAGATTAGATAGAACGACTCTGCTTGTTGTCATTCAAATATACAAGCTCAGTTAACGATAACCAGTTTTGATAAGGCTGGATCAACCTTTGTGATGGGTCTTGCTAAAGGCACCCAAATATTCAGCCCAGAGCATTGCTGAAATTCAAAAATATTTTTTGAGGATGAAAATGTTGGTTTGCGGGCATACATCTGAGAGCTTTAAATGAATATATCCTCGCAACTTAGATTATAGATTATAGGGGATTTGGGATTTGAAATATTACAATTTATCTCCATGTAGTTACATTTACATAAAAGTGTTTCTCTTTCTTTCCAGACAAATATTACATTGTACGTCAAAAATGCATAACACGTCTCCGCAGGTATAACGACACAGGGGAAGATTATATTAATGAGTTTTAGGCATTTGTACAGTTTACATCAATAAAATTATTTTTTCCCAGAAAAAGCGATTTATTTCATTATGAACCTTGTAATATGAGCTTTACAAAAGAAGGATTAATGAAACATAATGAGAAAAAAAATTGGACGAGTAAACCCAAAACTAAAAGCAGATTCCTACTTCAGTCATCAAAATAGAAGTGCTAAAGGTTCAAATCTTGAATGCTCAGTTCCCATCCTTGTTTTGTGAACTGTAAAAACCATTGTATCAGTAGAAATCATCCTCAAGGCGAGTTATAAAAGCGCGACGGCTTTCTTCGTTATGGAACTGGCTGAAAATACGTTGCACTGTCCTCATCTTCCTTCATTCTGTGGTGGGGGGGGTAAGTGTGACAGGGGGTGGTAGCGATGTGGGAACTTAGTGACTTGGTTCTCTTCATCCACCTCTAACGCCGCAGTATACGCCTTCTTTTTCATTTTATGTTCAGGTGTCATCTATTGTTGCATAGCCTGTCTTTCCTCATGAACAAAGCCAATGGCTTCTGTAAACATCTGGAAAATACATTTTTATACATTAGTTAGGTTCTGTATTCATTTGGAGGTTTTTTTTTAAATATATAGATTTCATATAAACACCTTCCACAATAATTAAAATGACAATGATAGGTGTGTAAAAGGAACCATAACCTCAATATCACAGTTGGACAACGTGATGTTTAATCCTATTTGAAGACTAATACTGCGTGGAATTATTTCATTATTGTTATGCAATACACGAATTTTCAAGAAAACAGCATAAATAACCCAAGCTTGCCTCTTAAAAACGAAAAAAGACTTACCTTTGAGTCTTGACATTTACATCTCTAAACTGCCGTTGTATGATAAAAAATCCAGCACTATCTCATTGCTTATTGATGAAATTTTATGCGACTGCACTTTTGCGTACCCTACATCCATTTTTATCCATTCAAAACAAAATAGTCGATTAAAAAAATCCGAGACGTTGACATAGGATTGACGTTTCGGTGTGTAAGATTTTACCGACAGCCAACAGTGGTGCCAACTCAACGCTGGTCATAAAGCCCAGTGACGGTTTTATCACTATCAGCGCCCTGGGCAAGATTTCTTAGGCGCCCTTATCCATGGTCGCTAGCAGAGAACGTACTCATATTTCATCTCTCAAAATCATCGTCGACGGGAGGAGGGGGGTTAGAGATGCTATTTCCAAATTTATATGGCGCCTTAATACCTAGCCTATGGCGCCCTATTTTACCTGGCGCCCTGAGCGGTCGCCTTACCTCGCCTTACCCTAGCGCGGAACAGATTTCACGACCCCTCCAATCACAGAGCGTTTCGTTTTGAGCTATCTGGAACACGTTTTCTTTTGCAAATTAAAATATGAAAACTAAAATTTCCTCATTTCCCACCAGGCTCATCGGGTTCAGGACAAAATACTTTACACATTTCAAGTATTACTTTTGAAATCCCTGACACGCGCAATCTCTCCATTGGGAAAAAAATACATATAAATGCCAAACTGGGTATTTTCTAAACGTGCCAACAAATGAGAGTAAATGTGTTATAGAACATGGAATAATATTTCACTTTAATCACTATTCTATATGATTACGTTGATAAAATTTATTTTTCGTTTGTCGAAATATTTTGTTCGCGAAAGTGTCAGCCATTTCTAGTACTAGTGATGTTCAAATATGTAGGTACTTGCTTCTTCAAGTATGTAACTTCTATGGTCGCGGTAATAGATACTTGTGGAAATCATCTCGTACACAATGAGGTGGGAACATTTTTGAATTCAGAATTTATCAGATATTTTCATACTTGCAACAACACTACTAACAAATCCGTAACCATAGTGATTTCATGTGTTTCCTTGGTGATTTGTAAATATATTGAAGACGGAGTTGACTTATAGGTTGGTATGAGGCTGACCACCCATACTGTAAAAAATGGTTCACTTTGCCAATGTTTCAGGGAAGGTCGGCAAAAGTTGTGGGGCTTATGTTCATTTGAGGTTTGGATTTTATTTGTAAGTACACATTCAGCATTTGTAAGCGCGAACTACACTTGTTGGTTTGTGGGCTTACATCTGAAAGCTTTAAATGAAATTCCCTGTTTCAGGGAAGGTCGGCAAAAGTTGTGGGGCTTATGTTCATTTGAGGTTTGGATTTTATTTGTAAGTACACATTCAGCATTTGTAAGCGCGAACTACACTTGTTGGTTTGTGGGCTTACATCTGAAAGCTTTAAATGAATATATCCTTGCAACTTAGATTATAGATTATAGATATATAGAGTGGAGACACGTTGTTTACATAGAAAATTAGAAAAGCATTTCATATTTCGTGAGCGAGACAGCATTATAAACAGTGTATGGTGTCAAAGACGGTGAATCATGTTGATTGGTTACTACACATGTACGGCCCCTCCATAGTACCTATATACTCTGTGCCCTCCATCACCCCTCCAGACCCCGTTAACTAGTATTTTGCTACTGGTAACCTTGTTTTATAATATCGGTAGCCATATTGGAATCCATCTTGGGTGTGGACATACTTGGGCACAATGGGAAGGAGTAAGGAGGAAGGAGAAGAGGTGGTTTTTTTTAACTGAAATCAGAATGAGCGTAAATAAAATTGAAATAATGATTTATATTTACCTACTGTTATTCATTTAAAAAAAGAGTTTAAGTGTTAATTAACTTTGTATTGTTTATTATTTATTAAATTACTGGTTTTTTTTTTATGAAAAACTGATTAATAAATATATATTTAATGATGGTTGAACTGTGCTTAGCACCGGCCTGTTAGACGCCGTCGATCGTCTCAAACGTCAACTCACGTCAACTCTGTGAACGTCAATGCGTCAAGCGTATTTGAAATTAACTGTTATATTTTCACTGCAATTGAAGGGAGTGTAGAGATTAATGAAATCAAGAAGACTCCAGTGTCCGGAAATGTAGCACGTGCAGAAGACTCCAGGATCATCAGAACTGTCTTGGATGGTGCCCCCTCAGGTGTTAACCACGTAGACGAGGATGCGGTGGGCAAAGAACTTCGAAGCTGACGCCGAAGTTTTGGGAGTGAGGGGACCATCTGTGGGGACCATGGAGGGAAGCAGCACAAGGCAGAGTCCTGGAAGATTGTGGTGCAGGAGTCCCTGGATCCTTTAAGGCTGATGAGCCGAAGGAAGTGAAAGTAAAGTGTATAGATTTCATATTATAAACATTTCCAGTCCTCAGACCATCATCAGGACAATCATCAGGGATCCAAAACTTTTGCAAGAAATACAGATACAGAATGCCAGTGTCCTTGACAATATTATCTTCTCTGGCAGGTGCCTATTTGATTGTTTATCTACCTACTTAGTTTATTTTTGTGTTATATCATATCATTTGTGTTTTTTATTATTTTTTTTCTTTGCACAGTGTACCTATATTTTTGTGATTGTATGACTAATCTTTTTTGAATAAATAAATATTGTGCAAAATCTAATCGTTTTATTTTGACAGCTTTAGCAATAATAATAATATTTATTAATAATATCAGGGCAGATAATAATATATGAATATAGTGGTGTGGGTGTACCCGCCTGTCGCGTGTTTATACACACATGCATACAAGATCAAAGTCCGAATAGGTACTTGTTGAGGCAGCGAAGCAAGAAAGACGGAGAAGGGAGTTTCGAAGTACGTACCTACCTCAAAGCTATAGAGTGGCTTCTCTAAGTACCTATATACTCTGTGCACCCCTCCATTTAAGGGCCCTGTCCCGTTTTAACATAATCAAAATTTAAAGTTTTTCGAATCTCGAACAGACAAACGTTGCAACGCATAAAACAAAAAAATTCTCTAGTCCAGTATTTGTACACACTTAAAAATATGATACAAATGTCAAATGTGTTTGGGGGCTCTTTACAATAGCATATACAGTTGTCGTTGAATCTTTACACACGATGTCACATTTCTTTTTAAACGTCGATCAAGCCAAGAACACACTAACTGTTTACACTCTGTCTCTCTTTCACACACGCGATACATGGGCTAAGGCTCTGAGCTCTTCGCACAGCGATATCCAATAGTGCAATATGGGATAACATTTTGTAGACGTCATGTAGCGGAAAAATGAAAACAATTTTCAAGACCTATGTTTTTTAGGTTTTCACTTTTTTCTTTATAAACTGTTTTTATGGCTATGTCCAGAGTGCATCAATATAAATAAATTTTATTTATATCGATGTCAGAGTGAAAATTACGACTAAAAAGAGGGAGAATTCTGACTCGAACTTCTAAAAAGTACTTCTGGCAAATAAAATATTGCAATTCATATTAGTTTTTCATAATAATAGGCACAAATTTGGTCATTTTCTTTGTGCAAAAAAATGTTTACATATGCCAATGATTCACATTCGGGGATAAAACGGCCACAGTTGCACATAATAATTTACATAAATAAAAACAACATGTAGAAAAAAAACAGTGTTTTTTTTAAATCTTTATTAGTTTTTTAGTTACAAATACAACAACAACCTACAAATTATTAATATTCAGTTACAGAATGAATCCAATACATTTTTCAAAACTGGCATGTGAGATAAAGATTTGTTTACAACATCTTGGTTTGTTTACACTGCGCGGAAAGCAAGTGGTCGGTGCAATAGGAAGAATAGCAAAGAACAAGCGATTGACGATGGATCTGAGAATGGCGGTACACAGTGGCATATTGTTACCGACTTTGATGTATGGAAGTGAAGTATGGACAGTGAACGATAGCGAAATGAGTAAAGTATGTACGGTGGAAATGAAGCATTTGAGAAGCATGACAGGAAAAACTCTGAGGGATAGAGTTAGGAATGAATGGGTAAAAAAAGAATGTAATTTGAAAGAGGATGTGAAAGTTAAGGTACCAAAGAATGTGATGAGATGGTTTGGGCATGTGGAAAGAATGAATGATGATAGACTGACAAAGTATGTATACAAAGAAAGTGTGAAAGGAAAAAGAGGGAAGGGACGACCGAGAAAAGTATGGAGTGATCAGATTGGGGAGATTGTGAAAGAATGGGATATACAAAGTGACCATAAAAGAAGAAAATGTATGAAAAGGTGATGGATATGAATGAATTGAAAGAGGTATGTAAGGATAGGAAAAAATGGAGGCAGCTCTGCAGAGGCTCTGGCCACCCCTAGCGGAATGGCGACAGAGTTACAGTTACAGCTGTAACCTAACCTTATACTACAACATGCTGATACCAAACTATCATTTATGTCAATTTGTTTTTTTTGTAATTACACATACAGCATGTGTATGCACACACATACATAATTTTGATTGTAAGTATGTCTCTAATATGAATCTTAACTGTTAATAAAACTTCGTTGTAGACTATTTATATATAGATGCAAAGATAAGAATAAGTGGAAGAGACTCTATAAAGATTCTGGCCATGCCTACTGAAAATATGGCGTTATTAGATATAACTATAAAAGTTAATAATTATTGACAAGTATCTGTTTATGGTTCAATTCCTAATCAATCTCAATTTTAGGTTTTTGGGACAATTGGGATGCGGGACTTCCTTTTTGTTTCCTAAATATGTTTTCGATATGAAATGTCATGTAAAAGTAAAAGCATATACTGGAGACCTATGTCTAGCAGTGAATTATCAGAGATTTACAAAAAATATTTAAAACATATTGCATTTGATAATACGATACTATGTAATATGTATTGACATTACGCACTTTCAAAGTTACTTCACTCACTGTGATACGCCGGAGATCTCCGACAGAGAATGTAAAAGTACGAAATATCGCTTTTATACAAAGTTAAAGTTGATTTACCTTTTTAATTTATATATATTTTGTACATAAACACCTTTTAAAACATAGCTGAGGTTTTTTTTTACTCTTGCATATCGGCATTTTGATTTTAAGTCATATTTTTTTTCCGCAGAAACGACAAGCGTGCTCTCCCGTCAACGATCCATCTCACACTGAATTATTTTCCGCTTGTATTTGGGCAAATTTAAGTCATCTTTTAAAAATCTTAATAAAATACAGAAAATTATTGTAATTATTAATATATACAGAAACCAACAGATTATTATGTGAACTTTGATTATAACAGTAAGAAAAAACAGAAAACAAAACAGAAAAGCTAGTTTTTGAGCACTAAAAATTTATATTTACGGCACATTTTTGGGGTTCCTAAAAGTGTTGATTTTACTTTCAATTTACAAAAAACAAAAAAAATCGTCAATTAGCATTGTTAACAACAATATTTTCTACAATATTGTAGAACATTTAAAATACAAAAAATTGACGTATGTACTAGTTAATGAGAGTTCAAAAATGCCTTTTTTGTAGAAATGCGTAATCGACTTCCCGTATTTAATTTTTAGTATTTTAAATTGAGCTTTTATTTTAATTTTAATATAAAATAATTAAAGTTAATACTTGCCATTTTCTATTTCTAAGCATCAAAATTCATTATTGTCGTTAATAATATACATAAATAAACCTCGAAAACACTAAAAAACGGCGAATTTCAGCAACTGTTCGAAAATATTGGGACAGCGTCGTTAATACTTCCTCCATGGTTGGCATGCGTTGTATGATTATCGGAAAAAGTATTTGTTCCCTTCGTTTCTCTGTTCACAGTAATTGTTGTTTTTTTAGAATTGCATTTGTAGATTTACCTTCAGTCAGCGCTATTACAGGCACTGTTGTTTATTTGTTTTGCACAAGTGAAGTCACAATGGACATTATTGTGAAGGTTGAGAAGGTGGAGGCGGACTCGGAGTTTATGGATGCACAACTAGCGCACTCAGATGAACAAATAGACATTGAAGAGAGCGATGTGAAGCAAGAGAGACTGGATATTAAGAAGGAATGGCTTGCCGAGGACTCTGTGGTGGATAATGTGAAGAACGAGGACTCTGCCCCTCCACCTGATGGCTTGTTGAAGGAATGCCGCGTGCTTGTGGACAGAATCAACATTGAGGGGTATTCAGGTCAGTATTAATTACTTTCACCATAAAGGACACTTCTCCCTTGGCTGGGCTAATGGACCATCAGAGCCTGATAAGATGGTTGTGGAGATGGACACAAAGAGGCGCAGGACAGTGGGAACACCCAGAGTTAGGTTGCTGGATGGAGTGGTGGTAGACTGTCGTGCAGTAGGAGGACGAGACTGGAGGAGGAAGGCGTTGGTAGATAAAACTGTTATGAGAATGGTTTTGGCAAATTTTGAAATCATTCAAAACTTGTTGATTGACCAGTTTCTAGGTTAGGTTTTTTTTTCTCAATGTGCATTATGGTGTATTTCTGATGAATGATGTCTAGAGTAGGGCTGCCATACGTCCCGACACGTCGGGACATGTCACCGTTGTGTGCTCATCTGCACAGAGTATAGGTTTATAGAGAGCTGAGTTCCTAATATTTCTTTGTATTTCCGGTTTTATCGAGATACTAGCATCACGTAGTGTTAAGAGCATTAACCACGACGTGTGCGTGTGTTAGTGCACTTATACACACGCGCTATGCCATGCTCCTATAATATTATTTCATATTATTATTCAATACCTACTCCCATTTCGTACAAAAAATAAAACAAAAAGTGAATATTTACGTGTTTTATTTATTGGCAGATAATATACAAGATCAGATACAGAAAATTATTATGTTTTTTTAAAATCTATTGTATCAGAAATATAACATAAAGTATGTAGGAATAGTTTTAAGACAGTTTTCTATTTTGGTACAAAAGTTATTGATTGGCAGGTCAGTGAGGTTGACAACATATCCTATAAAAAAAATGGTTGAATTATGCCAATTGAGGGAAAGGCGGCCAAATTATCAAATTACTTTCCTTATATGGGTATAATAATTGCAATTAACCAACATAATATGGTTGCTTGCGCATGTGCATGAGATGCGGACTCAAAATTTTAATTCATCTTTGCAATTTTCAATCAAAATATCCTTATTTAAAGAATTTTTGGAACTTGGTAAGCAATTATTATAGTAACAATGATTTATTTTGACACTTTTCTCCAAATCACAACACAACAAAATCACAAAACATTTTTTCACATTTTTCACGGCTTTATAGTCTAGTGGTTGACGCCACAGACTCAATATGCGAAGGTCTTGAGTTCGGTTCCCAGCGGAGAACATAAACAGCGTTCAGCAAATGAATAAAATAACAATACCCATGTCATTTTATGAGTAGCGGTCCATGTAATCTTCCCGGCGGATTTCTTATAAATTTTCTTCGGAGTGGAAGCGGCAAAACACGTACATTGGTTCAAGTTGAGACACTTCCTGGACCGCTTTCACCTGCGGCTTGAAATTTTCTGGTCGAGAAAAACATCCCACCTGCAAAAAAACAATATGATAAAATATCGTATCCGATGTTTGAAATGAACTTCACCATATAATAATAAGTGTAATATTACCTTCTCTACGAATACAACTTGCAGCGATGGAATATAATGTCCTTTTTACTGAATAGTTCACGTTTTTAGATCGAAGACAAAGTTTTTAACTCCGCGTGGAATCTGCTCTAGGGGGAAGTACGGAAATGGCTGGGTTTTGCTACATGCAGAGCGAGCGTAGTAATAATATTTCACTTTATAATTTGACCATGAATTAGACACGGCGATTTAAACAAAATTTCATTAACCAGTGAAGTTATAAGTTTTACAGATTCCTGTATTTTATATTTCCTAATATCTGCCTTCATTGACCCAAAACTTGAACAAAAATGGTGATTAAGACGCACGATCCTTTAGTCAAACTGAGATATTGGCGCCTCTACTTATAAGAGCAGTCAAAGCTCTTTATAACGATAGGTAGATGCGACTTTTCCGGGTTTGCTCATCTGTCCCGACGTCCCGATGTGAACACTAAATGTCCCGACGACCGACAACACGCGGCGATGTTGCGCGTTCGTATGGCTAGAGTGGGTGCGAGCGTAAAAAAAGAAAAACACCTTATCAAGTTGGTGAAGTCATCCGAAAAATACAGCTGGCACAAGAAAGATAAGGAGTAAATAATTTTAGTATAGGTTTAAGTATTTTATATTTCCTACTCTACTTTTCTACTATTTTCTATTTTATATCTACACTACTATTTTCTTTAAAATGTCCAAATAAACGTAATTTTAATAAACCCGGGTTTTTATTTATCCTTCCGACTTGGGTGTCCCCGGTAAGGCTAGTTCGCACAAGGCCACTGATTTAGTCAAGTACCGAGTAATTTAGTAGTGGGTGGGGCGCTACTCGCCCGTGAAGCGTTCGCATTACGGTCCAGTACAGTACACAAGTGCGAAGTTGGCTGCAGAAAGCCCTTTCTATAATGGCGGAAAATTTGAATTGGCTGCAGTTTGAAAATATTAATTGAGTATTAAAATCATGTTATTTTAAAGCCCTTTAAATTGGCTATGGTTTGGTAATATTAACTGATTTATGCCCGGCCACCTAGCTAGGAGCCTGTTTAGCAAACAACTTCGAAACTCGACTTTTGTAAATTCGAAATGTATTTTCGGTCGGTGCTATGGCCACGGCGGTCAAGACGCTTGTTCAGCTAGCGTGTTTGGTTCAGATAACGTTGGTTCGAGCCACGGCTGGCCCCTTTGACCATAACATTGACCCTGGTTCAGATGTCGTTGCATGCACACAAGCTTCTGCTTTCGCATGAAGACAATTGGACAGGCAAAATAGGTTGGTGAATTGCATTCCTCTTCACAAATTTATTTAAAAAAAAAAAAAAAAAAAAAAAATTATGGTTTATAAAATAATATACACATTTTAAATAAAAACAACACATGACTATTTGATGTTTATAATAATATCTACCATTTACGCTGCAAACATTATTTTTTAATTGAATTTTTATCTTTTCAATTATGTGTACAAAGTATATTTTGTATGCACACACTATAATACGGCTCGAAGTCTGCAGCTGCATTCAGATGCATTTCTCTGTTGCGTTTTTCGTTGTTGACAATAGGGAAGTATCACAATTTTTTTTCGTTGTATAAAATGGTAGAATACATTTTTAAAAATGCATCTGCGTTTTCAAAAGAAAAATATCTTGCTTAGTTTTTAAACTACAGCTCTTTAAAATTAGCGTATTCTCGATTTCCAGAAAAAAGGTCATTTTGTTTATTTAGGTAGATATGACGCCGATGCATTTTCGGAGTGTAGGTATCGGCGGGCCCAGCGGCGAATCTTGACGTCATTTTGACGTCAAGATTCGCGAAGTCGAACGCGCTGCGTTTTGGCGCGACTAAAATTCACCGCATTTTATTTGTTTAAATTATCAATGTTATTTTTATTTTTACTACACAAAAAATATATGGTTGTGATCCTTGAAATGTACTCTACAGAACCATATTATTTTCAACCGTTTTCCCTACCACTGCAACTACCCTATTAACATCAATATTCGACATGTAAAATCGGCATTTTCAAATACACGGCGGTCACCAATCAATTATCAAGTTAAAGAAGAAACATGGTTCAACTTTTCAGAGGCTGACCGCGAGAAACTTGTTCAATCCTGCTACATTTATGCCTCTCACGTCTGTCACAGATACCAGCTGATGGCTTACAGTGGCATAAAATTGTAATGCCTCTAATCAGTTATCCCCGTGTGTCACTGAATTGTTTCTGTACAAAACAATAAGTAACAATCCATCTGAAGGATATCATAAGGCCTGTGATATGACAAATTTATGGTAGGTACCTATAAACATCGATCAATGTAAAAGATTGATGTTTTTAAATACGTAATAAATTCATGGACGATAATAGTTATTTCCACAACATCTTTACCAAAACTATATTTGTACAGCTCTATTGTCCGAAAACTTAAAAATTACTACAATTTCATCCAGCAAGGAGCTACATGATTGTATTTTTGACAGCTGATATCCGCACCAAAAATCGATGTCATACTATTTTTATCGAAAAAAAATTACCTACCTTTCTCAAAACTTTTTGGACGTAGATAAGTCCTAGCAACTTCTATATTCTCAAGAGTTTCTAAAAAAAACAAGGATATCGGTGTGCATATCCACTTATTTACAGTTTAAACATGACATAACCTCACTGACAGGTCGCTAACCCAGATAGCACTTTAAACTTGGATCTGACTTGCAACAAGTTTGATGTGTCAAAAGTGAAGGCTTGCTGCAAGTTCACCATGGCAAGTATATACACTTGAGGCAAGTTTTAATCAAACTTTCTAGTTTCCCAGCAGCAAGCTTGCAGGAATTTTGTCATAACAAAGTTCCCGCAAGCTTGTTATGACAAAATTGCAAAATGTTTGCTCCTGCAAATTATATATATATTTTTATATTATTATAATATTTAAAAAAACAATTAAAATAAAAAGATGAAATATTTTTATTTTATTTATTTACAGTTTGCTTGTAGTAGTAACAAAGTTTTATAATAGTCACATCATCATCATCATCATTGGCACGACCTCCCTCAGCAACCGCTGCCAGCGCTGTCTATCAAGCGTCTTCCTCCTCCAGTCCCACATTCCCATTGCACGGCTATCCGCCACCACTCCATCCAGCCATCTTGAACGTGGTCTTCTCACTGTCCGCCGTCCGATTGTGATGAATAAAAATTGGGCTGCTGAACCATATTTTCAATTATTGCGTCATCTACAAATAATTGAAAATATTCCAGCGACGTTAAAATTTTAATGGGTTGAGAAAAACTGGCAGTGCACGTTGTGTCGGGGATATCCAAGTCACGGTGTCGCCAGCGTACTTCTGTCCGCAACGAATGGGCCTGATGTTGTCCATCACCTTCCACCGCATTTGCTTCTTCCTCCTGGTCAACATCACTAGGTGCCTGAAAAGAAATAAATAGTTACGTTTATAATATCATCCACAAATAAAATAGAAATTGGAACCATAGAAAACCTATTTTAGAGGACTTCAGTCAATGTCAATGCAGTACAATCTGTGATTAATTATAAAGATACGAGTATAAAGGTACCGATTTATAGCTAATTTGTTGAGATATTATATTTTGAATAAAATGAGGATTTTTTAATAGATAAACAAAAAAATAAAATACTAACGTTTATTTCAATGGGCATCCCAATTATCTGGCTCAACTCGTCGGCAGCCATCTCGTCACCGTTTTCGATCCTTGGCTCCCCCCAGGTTGTAACTTCGTCATCTTCATCTTCAAGTTCTACATCTGATGCATTTCCATTCAAACACATATTAATCTCTCGAATAGAGTAAGACATCTGAAAAAATAAAATAGTAAGGCGGTTAAAAATGACCTCAAAATCCTGTATGTTCAACCATACACGTTATTTTGTATACAAAAAAAAGTACTAAAAAACATAGAACTTGCTACAAATTATATACTGTTGAATAGTTTATGAACTAAGGAACACGCTGAAAATGATTTTTTTTCAATTTAATGTATAATTACCTTGAAAATTGACGATTTCGAGGGGAAGAATTGTCAGAGTTGAAACGCAAGCCGGCTTGACAGTTGACAGACGTTATGGCGGTTAAAATGCAGGCAGGAAACATAAAGAAAAAATATAATGCTGTAAGCACAACTTGTAAGCATAGGTAACGTTGCAGCAATATTGCAATAAACTTATTTTGTCATATTTGACATGACAATATAAATTCAAGAACAAATCAAATTTGCAGCAAACTGACCTGCTATCTGGGAAGTTTAGGGAGCGGAACATCGGGCTCGCAAATATAAGAAGTTCTTAAGTACTTAAATATTTTTAAACAGCACTTTATCTTTAAATATTCTTGCTGAAAACGGGCATTATCTTTTCAAACTGCAGCCAATTTAAATTGCCGCCATTCTTGCATTTCCGTTTCCCCGCCAAGAGTGAGCGGCCAATGGCGCGGCCGCTAATAAACTCGACTCGGACTCGGGCTTTTCCGTGGCTATTCGGACTCGGACTTTTCCGTGGCTTCTCGGCAACATTCGCCCACGGACGGTGGGCGGGGCCGCTACTTGCCCGAAAAAATAGAATGAAATGGATCGGCTTGACTAAACCATTGACTTAACTACTGGACTAAATTGTTGGGGTTCGCACACGTTTAGCCACTAAATTACTCGTTACTTGACTAAATTACTCGCCTTGTCCGAACCAGCCTGTAGGGATGGGCGATAAATATCGATATATATCGAAACCCGATATATATTTTTTAAATATCAATATTTATCGCCCGGAGCAAAATATTATCCTTAACTTATAGGTTGGTATGAGGCTGATCACCCATACTGTAAAAAATGATTCAATTAGCCTATGTCAACCCTGTTTCAGGGAAAGACGGCAGAAGGTGCAGAGTCTGTGTTCATTTACAGTTGTTTCTCTTTTTATAAATATGTCTGCAATTTACATATGTAAGCGCGAACTAACATATGGTTGCTTATATGTATGCATATGATTGTAAGCTGTAAATGTTAATATATCTTTACAGATTAGATTAGATCGCCGATATTTTATATAAGAAATATCAAAATCATGTCTTTTTTGATATTTTTTCTATGACCGATATTTTTTGGAACACGATTTGCACCCCCCCCCCTCCCCCTAGTGTCCCGACGACTCACTTCGAATTTATGGCAGCCCTAGTCTAGAGTAGAACCATTCCTTCATTTTAATATTCTCATTGACAATATATTTTATTCATTGTTTTCAACTGTCCAATCTGCCCAAGGCTCGAAATTATAAAGAAAGACACGGAGAAAATCAGCATTATCACTACAAAACAATGATGTATTACAGCATTACAGGGGTGGCCAACTTCATTAGATCCAAGACCTGCTGTTTACTGAGGAAACCCTGTGCGATCTACCAATGACATACTTCTTGAAAACGATTAATCGATGCAGTTTGTTTTCTTGGAAAACAAGAGTTACAATTATTTAATGTTTAAAATTGTAATCTAATCCAATCTAATATGACTACAGCATGAGTTCTCAATATTTTTTGGGTGGCGACTTGTATCCAATCGTTATTCCGCTACGGGTGGCCAGTACCTTGTATATGTATTTCCACTTTATTCATTTGTTCATATTATAACTGGTTGACTAAAACTTGCAGGGTTAATGTTGATTTGAGGTTTGGTTTTCATTTGTAAGTACGCATCCAGCATTTATAGGCACAAGCTTACACATGTTTGTAGGCTTTGTATATGAGTTTTGATTAGTGTAGCTTTGCGGCTTAGATTATGGATTATTATAGACTGTAACTGTAACTCTGTTACCATTCCGCTAGGGGTGGCCAGAGCCTCTGCAGAGTTGCCTCATTTTCAATATCGACAGACTTTGGTCGTTTTCAATATTGCTTATTTGATCTTTTATAATTGATCATCTAAGTAACATATTGTAGTGACAGCGAACGCACCCGTGTCAGCAAGCGAAGCAGACGCCGCCACGCGGGAATGCGCACGCAGTGAGTTGCGTGACAG
>CATOGX010000114.1:0-53654 GCA_951799405.1 Agapetus fuscipes | reverse complement strand
TTTACGCGCCACTCCTGCGTTGAGCATAAGTACCTAACATAGATTATAATAACTTGTGCTGCCACCTGCTGCGACCAGAAAGCAACATTACTACTATTTATACCTAGCTGTATGATACCTATATACATATTATTATTATGCCTGTATTATTATCGGTATATTATTATTTACTTCATATTAATATTCAAGGATACTCTGTTATTCAAAATCAAACCATTTTTTTTATATTTCTTAAAGATTTATTAACGTAGGTATAAATTTACAAAACAATATTATTATTTCAAAACATGATAAATATCTTATAAAATATTACTATAACTTGGTTTCATCATTCCTCAATACTGTCTAAATTGAATGCTGTGCATGCAAATTGCAAGGACAAAGCAAAATACTTGGAAAATTAAAGTCTCCACCAAGAAAGTAGCCCTTTTTTATTTTATACAACCATTATTGAGAAATGATTACCGAACACATCAATTCACATCAAGTCAGCACATGAATTCATTTCGACAAAACTGTATCGTCACTCGTCACACAGCCAAGTTTCTAGGAAAAAGGCAGATATTTTATTATTGGTTGCTAATGACGGCAGTCCCAGACAAGGCTTATACATTTTGCTGCCGAGAAAACGTTTCAAATTCAAAAATGTTCGAGAGTCCATGTCACATAACCTCACAATACGTAGCTACAAAAATGTACGTTTTCACGCGAGTGATAACTCATATTAATTATACAAGCGGATCAACGAAAAAATACGATGATAATAAAGTTAATTAAGCGTGATTTCGTAACATGAATACAAAATAAAAATCACTTAAATTTGACAGAACGGACGGCGTCACTAAAAATTTCAACTGAAGAATGGGTGGCCCTACGCCCAGATCAAGTGTTTCAATTATTTCCAAAAAAGTATTTTTTTGTGTTGCGAAAATAAAAAGTAATGTATTATTTTGCTTAAATATATACAAAGTAGATGTTTGAAATAAAACGAACATTTCTATATTGTCAGATTTGTAAAATAATGTATCATGCGTTTTTACAAAGGCTATCACTCATTCTGTTTTTAACAGGCTCGTGCCCGTAAATAATCATACTCTATGGTAACTTATGTTTCATCGGAAACCGGCTGTTCAATATGACTCAGCCCGGCATGCCCAGCTTATACCGTACCTCATACCCACAGACCACAGAGTATATAGGTACTTAGAGAAGCCACTCTATAGCTTTGAGGTAGGTACGTACTTCGAAACCCCCTTCCCCGTCTTTCTTGCTTCGCTGCCTCAACAAGTACCTACTCGCACTTTGATCTTGTATGCATGTGTGTATAAACACGCGACAGGCGGGTACACCCACACCACTATATTCATATATTATTATCTGCCCTGATATTATTAATAAATATTATTATTATTGCTAAAGCTGTCAAAATAAAACGACTATATTTTGCACAATATTTATTTATTCAAAAAAGATTAGTCATACAATCACAAAAATATAGGTACACTGTGCAAAGAAAAAAAATAATAAAAAACACAAATGATATGGCAAAAATAAACTAAGTAGGTAGGTAAACAATCAAATAGGCACCTGCCAGAGAAGATAATATTGTCAAGGACACTGGCATTCTGTATCTGTATTTCTTGCAAAAGTTTTGGATCCCTGATGATTGTCCTGATGATGGTCTGAGGACTGGAAATGTTCATAATATAAAATCTATACACTTTACTTTCACTTCCTTCGGCTCATCAGCCTTAAAGGATCCAGGGGCTCCTGCACCACAATCCTCCAGGACTCTGCCTTGTGCTGCTTCCCTCCATGGTCCCCACAGATGGTCCCCTCACTCCTAAAACTTCGGCGTCAGCTTCGAAGTTCTCTGCCCACCGCATCCCCGTCTACGTGGTTAACACCTGAGGGGGCACCATCCAAGACAATTCTGATGATCCTGGAGTCTTCTGCACGTTCTACATTTCCGGACACTGAAGTCTTCTTGATTTCATTAATCTCTACACTCTCTTCAATAGGGAAGTTGCAGTGGTAGGGAAAACGGTTCAAAATAATATGGTTGTGTAGAGTACATTTCAAGGATCACAACCATATATTTTTTAAGTAGTAAAAGTAAAGATATCATTGATAATTTTGAAAAATAAAATGCGGAGAATTTACAACCCGCCAAAAAAGCAATGTAAACGGTTAGGGACGTGTGTCGTCATTTTGACGACAAACGTCGCTGTCAAACCGACTACCTGGGCCATTTGACACCTAAACTCCGAAGATCTGACGTCATATCTGTTGAGAAATATTAGGTAGGTATATATGTTACATCACTACTAAATTATAATTGTTGTCTCTGGTACTTCTTCCTGTCATCAGCATGGCTGACTAATAAAAATATATTGTGAATTCGTAAATATAATAGTTTTAATTAATCAACCCTCGATCCCACAACTTAACATGGTAGCAGAACGTGGTTAATAGTGAGTGAGGTTGATTAATAGTGAAGTATATTTTGGGGTTGCGATCCGCGCAGTAAAAAAGGATAGTAAAAAAAATGGCTGGCGCTGCTCTGTCTAATTTGCCATTTTTGGATGAGAAGTCAAACTTTAGTACGTGGAAATTTCGTCTAAAACTTATTCTACAGGAGAAACAGGTGGAATATGTATTGGATGAAAGTGAAATTCATACAGAAAAATCCAAAAAGGATGATGCGAAAGCTAAATCAATCTTGGCTCAAAGCGTGTCTGATAAATATATAGAAATCATTAAGGATGGCAGAACTGCAAGAGAAATGCTTCATTTTCTTCAAAATGTTTTTGAAAGAAAAAGTGTTTTCAACAGATTCCACTTGAAACGCAAATTAATAACATTGAAATGCAATAATGAGCCGCTGCAGCAATACCTAATCAAGTTTAGTTCGATTATCAGCGACCTGAAAGCCATCGACGTCAAAGTAGACGAAGAAGATCAAATTTGTTACCTACTCTCATCACTGCCGAAGGAATATGATCCTGTAATTACATCAATAGAAACAATGGCTTCAGAAAAGAAGTTAAGTTTTGATTTTGTCAAGGCCAGACTGTTGGATGCCGAAACTAAGATCAGCACCGATACAGTGAACCAGGAGAACGCATTTATGATGTACTGTTACACATGCGGGAAACCAGGACACAAGTCTTATGAGTGTAGTACTGGTAATAAGGAACAAGGAAAATACAGAAGAGGACGGAACCAAGGTCAAGGTCGAGGTTATGGTCAAAATCGCAGAGGAAGAGGCAGATTTCAAGGACGAGTATCCCGAGGCAGAGGCTTCCCGGGACAAGGTGCTACTTCATTAATGAGTGAATCGGAGATCGGTTTTGTAGCCAGTGAAAATGTTTTTAGTGCTGAAAGTATAAACAAAGGCTATGATATCACCTTCATTGTGGACTCAGGGTGCACACAACATCTTGTAAGTGAAAAATTTGAAAAATACATGACAAACATTCAAATACTAGATAAAAGTGTAAAAATATTAGTTGCAAATGGCCAGTACATTAATGCTTACAAAAAAGGTAATTTAAAAATAAAATACAAAAACTTAAAAATAAATGTTGATGCTTTAATTGTAGAAAACATAATCTATAACTTACTCTCAGTCAAAAAGATAACCGAGGCCGGATTTCATGTAAAGTTTGATAAATATAAAGTTGTTATTACTGGAAAGAATTCATTTGTTACTGGTAATTCTGATGGGAAATTGTACAAATTAAATGCTAATGTATGTCATGAAGTGTGTAATATTAGTACAGGTAAAAACCAATGTGATGATGTTCTTTGGCACAAACGTCTGGGCCATTTAAATAGAAAATGTTTGGGTATTATGCACCTACCAATAAGTAATAAAACGTGCAGCCCATGTATGGAAGGAAAGGCAACTAGAGAACCATTTCAGCAGACAACAAGACCAAGATCTAAAAGAGTAGCAGAAATGTTGCACACAGACATAGCGGGACCTGTCAAGGAGTGTGGACTAAATGGTGAGAAATATTTCATGACGGTATTAGATGATTATTCTCATTTCTGTGTAGTGTTCCCTTTGGTAAACAAATCTGAAGCAACAGAGAAACTGATTGACTATATAAGAAGGATTGAAAATGAAACTGGAAGTACAGTTCAGCGAATCAGGTGCGACAATGGCGGGGAATATACAGCCAATAAGTTAAAAGATTTTTGTAAGAAAAAAGGAATAAGTTTAGAATATACTTTACCCTACACAAAACAGTCCAACGGAGTAGCGGAAAGATTAAATCGTACCTTGTGTGATAAGGTAAGAACTTTATTTGCAGATACTAATTTGCCCAAAACTTTATGGTGCGAAGCTATTCAATGTGCTGCCTATCAGCTGAACAGGTCACCTTCATCAGCAATAAATTATAAAACACCGTGTTTCATGAAAAATGGAACCTGTGACCTATCAAGACTAAGAGCTTTTGGCGCAAAGGCGTGGGCCACTATTGTACCTCAACGCGACAAACTGAATAAAAGAGGAAAAGAGACAAGAATGGTTGGCTATAATACAGTGGGATACAGATTATGGAATCCAGAAGAAAATTCAATAATAATATCAAGAGATGTGAGATTTGATGAAAGTGATACAGTATACAAAAAGGAAGAAAATGAGGAAAGAAGATATATTCAAGAAGAAGAAGAAGAAAACCAAGAAAATAAAATAGAGATGAGACAAGAAGAGAAACAAGAAACTGAGAATTTGGAAGGAAAAGGAAACAAACAAGTCACTGATGAGGGAAATTTAAACAAAGATGCAACAAGAGAAGAAAAAACAACAAGATCAGGAAGAATAGTAACACCACCTGCACATCTTGATGAGTATGAGACAAATATAGTTATTTGCTTGAGCGCAAGTACACCTAGCTCCTATGAAGAGGCTATAAGCAATACAGAATGGAAAGAAGCTATCAATAAAGAGTTACAAGCACTTGAAAAGTTAGAGACCTGGGAAGAAAAAGAATTACCCAAAGGAAAGAAAGCTATTGATACCAAATGGATTTTTAAAGAAAAAGATGAAGAAACCAAAAAGGCTAGACTAGTTGTGAAAGGATTCCAACAGCAGAAAGGAGATATTTTTGAAAGCAATTATGCCCCTGTTGCGAGACACTCTACAGTGAGAATGTTTCTATCAAAGGCAGTCCAAGAAGACTTAATGATTACTCAACTTGATATACCATCAGCGTTTTTAAACGGAAAACTAAAGTCAGATGTATACATAAAAGTTCCTCAAGGATTGAAATCAAAGAATTCAAATACAGTATTAAAACTAAGAAGAGCATTGTATGGATTGACTGAATCACCAAAGTGTTGGAATGAGACAATAGATAATTTTGCTAAGAAAAATAAATTTCAAAGGTCAGAATATGACTACTGTCTTTACTACAAAAACGACACGTGGATGCTGATATATGTAGACGATATCTTAATAATTGGAAATGGGAGAGATATCATAAAGGCACTAAAGAATGAATTTGATGCTAAATACTTAGGCGAAGTAAGAAAATTTCTTGGCATGGAAATCAAACGAAGTAACAACACCTTGATAATAAAACAAGAAACCATGATAGAGAATATCCTTAAAAGATTTAATATGACTGACTGCAAAGGAATAAAGACACCAATAGAAATACAATATAATATACAAGTTAATGAAGATGATGAAATACTGGATGTGCCTTATCGTGAATTAATTGGATGTTTAATATACCTGACAGTAACATCAAGACCAGATTTGACATTTGCTGTTTCATATCTCAGTAGATATCTGGATAAACCGAATGAGAGTCTATGGAAGGCTGGTAAAAGAGTCCTGCGCTATCTTAAGGAGACTAAGGACAAAGGGCTTATTTTTAGAAAAATTGAAGATGCAAACTTATATGGATACTCAGATTCGGATTGGGCTGGTGATAGAAGAGATAGAAAGAGCGTAAGTGGAGGCATAATCCTACATGGAGCAAATCCCATAGCCTGGTTCTCGAAGAAACAATCATGTGTTGCTTTGTCAACAGCAGAAGCTGAGTACATAGCTGCTGCTGCCACTGCACAAGAGTTGGTAAATCTTAAGGGCCTGAGTAAACATCTTAACAACAACTGTGATGCTTTATTACTCGTTGATAATATAAGTGCTATATCTATGTCTAAAAGTTATGAAAATTCTAAGCGAACCAAACATATAGATATAAGAGCCCATTTCCTTAAAGACATTGTTGAAAAGAACATCATCTCAATTGAGTATGTAAATTCTAATAACAATTTAGCTGATTTAATGACTAAAAGCCTGTGTAAAGAAAAGTTTGTAAATTTTGTTAACCAAATTATGGATTAATTTAAATTTTAGTTTATAAAGAGTATTTTCCTAAAGTTGATTTTAGAGTTAAGAGTCACTAAAGTTATTTTGTTAATGATAAATCTTTATAAAATGTATTCATAGAGTAGAGCTGTTGTAAAATAAAGAACTAAATAGTAATTTGTTGTAACTTAAGTTTATTTTGCTTGTTTAAAAATGCTCATATTTTATAGGCAAATTTAATATGTTGTTCTAAGTTAAATTTGAGGAGGAGTGTTGAGAAATATTAGGTAGGTATATATGTTACATCACTACTAAATTATAATTGTTGTCTCTGGTACTTCTTCCTGTCATCAGCATGGCTGACTAATAAAAATATATTGTGAATTCGTAAATATAATAGTTTTAATTAATCAACCCTCGATCCCACAACTTAACAATATCCGCCCGAGTAAAGCAATGACCTGTTTTAGCGGAAATGGAAAATACGCGAATTTTAAAGAGCTATAATTGAAAAACTAAGCCACATATAATTTTTTTAAAAACGCAAATGTATTTTAAAAAATATAGCCTACTATTTTTTTTAAATAAAATAAAAAAGTGCAAATACCCTATTGCAGTGAAAATATAACAGTTAATTTCAAATACGCTTGACGCATTGACGTTCACAGAGTTGACGTTTGAGACGTTCGACAGGCGTCTAACAGGCCAGTGCTAAGCACAGTTCAACCATCATTAAATATATATTTATTAATCAGTTTTTTATAAAAAAAAACAGTAATTTAATAAATAATAAACAATACAAAGTAAATTAACACTTAAACTCTTTTTTTAAATGAATAACAGTAGGTAAATATAAATCATTATTTCAATTTTATTTACGCTCATTCTGATTTCAGTTAAAAAAAACCACCTCTTCTCCTTCCTCCTTACTCCTTCCCATTGTGCCCAAGTATGTCCACATCCAAGATGGATTCCAATATGGCTACCGATATTATAAAACAAGGTTACCAGGGTGTCTATTCACAATAGGGGATAGAGAAGACTCATCTCGATTTTCCCCGAAAAAGGAATAAAGGTATTGTGCCTCACAATACCATTTATTGTTTTTTCTGGTAAAATCGAAATGAATCTACTCTATTTCCTATCGTGAATAGACACCCAGTAGCAAAATATTAGTTAACCTTCCCTGGCCTAAGCGGGGTATATGAGATACCCCAAAAAAACGTTTTATTTGATTACTCAATAATTAATCGAGCAATTCAATTGAAACTTTTTGTAATCTTCGTAAAGCTACTTAGAAACATTTCTGTATTTTTTGTTTTTAAGTATTCAAAGCATGTAGTCTTCAAATAATTGTTTTTGATAAATATTCGCGTACTCTACTAATCACGTGGTCAGAAACACGTCACATTATGCCCTCGCGGGGGGAGCGCTGGAGCATGTGAGGGACGGGAAGGGCTGGCGCGCCATTGTGTGTGTGGTGGGTCCAGAGATAAGCTACTTGTTTCACTTTTTTACGCGAGCTTACCGCGTCACAGCTGTGCGGAAGAGAGTCAACTATATTATCCGCTGACGACTTTACTCCGTCTTTCTGGGTAAGCGAGTGGAACAGTCCTGTCATTCCTGTGGCTCCCAAAACGTTCTATAATATTTTACACATATAAAATAAATATATTTTTGTGAAGAGAACGGTAAGTTCGTTGTTTTTTTTTCTGAATAGGTATATTGTTTTTCCTTTGTGATATGTGCCAACCATTTGATTTTTTTCTCTCTCTAGAAAATGGCTAGAAAAAATACCTATGAAGAAATAGAAAAATTGCAAGACTTTAGTGATGACGAAGTTATTGACAGTGACTTAGAATTCGAATTGTGTAATTCGGGTGATTCTGAAGTCGGAGATATTATTGAATCTGAGTCTGATGAATCTGAGTCTGCATACTGTAAAAAAAATGTTTCAATTATGTCAATGCCACCCCTGCTTCAAGGAAAGGCGGCAAAGTTGCAGAGCTTATGTTCATTTAAAAAAAAAAAAAAAAAATTAGGCTGATTTATTTGGTGAGCGCTGTTTTTGTGTGTATCACACCTCAGGAGCCCTCTGCGAGCTTGGTCGTCGATGTAGAAAGCGCCAATTCTCAAGCAAGACCCAGTTGTTGTAAGGCTGGATGGACCTTTTGATGACCGGTCTTTGGTAAAGGTTTATGAAGTTTTCAACCTAGCGAAGAGCAAATTTGAAAATATAAATGGTATATTTTCTGTGCTCCGCCGGGATTCGAACCCACGACCTTCCAGTTACGAGTCCGAAGTGTTACCACCTGGACTACGGACCGGTCATTTGCGGTATTTCCTACTGTAGACACATTTGAAATTGTATTTGTATGCAAGAAAATCTTACGTATGTTTACTTTTGTGGGTGTATAAGATGTGGATTGTAAATTTTAATATAGGTATATTTGCATCTTAGATTTAGATTTAGAGTATTTAAATAAATAACAAACCATTCGTTAATTTGTTGCAGATATAAACTACGCCCAGATAAAAAAGATGCCTTCGCTTGATATTTCTCAACACTATTGTACATAACTTGAAAAATTGTATTTATGTTTTTTTGGATTTTAACTTTATTTATGTTTTTTTTAATTTCGTATGTTGCATATTTCACTATTATACAATTGAAAATGAAATAAAAATTATTATAAAAATGTTTATTTTAAATTCTCTTCCACCGTTTAGGAAACACTGGTTGAGTTTGTCCTATTTGCGTCATTCCCACGGCGTATGCGGAGCGAAACGCACGTCTGGCGGGCTCTCTGCCTTATGATTATTTTGTATGAAAAGTAGCTGGGGTCCTCCGGTACCCCACTTCGGACCATGTGTAATTTTTAGATACTTAGGGTGGTAAAGGTTAACGGGGTCTCACCACAGAGTATATAGGTACTTAGAGAAGCCACTCTATGGCTTTGGGGTAGGTCCGTACTTCGAAACCCCCCTTCCCCGTCTTTCTTGCTTCACTGCCTTACATCTCACTTTTCGGACTTTGATCTTGTTTGTATGTGTGTATAAACACGCGGCACGCGGGTACACCCACACCACTATATTCATATAATATTATCTGCCAAGATATTATTATTATTGCTTTAAAGCTATCCAAATAAAACACTTATATTTTGCACAATATTTATTTATTCTAGAAAGATTAGTCATACAATCACAAAAATACACACTGTGTAAAGAAAAAATTAATAAAAAAACTCAACGTAAAAAACATAAATGATATGGCAAAAATAAACGTTGTAGGTAAACAATCTAATAGGCACCTGTCGGAGAAGATATTGTCAAGGAAACTGGCATTCTGTATCTATATTTCTTGCAAAAGTTTTGGATCCCCGATGATTGTCTAATGATGGCCTGAGGACCGGAAATGTTTATAATATGAAATCTATACACTTTACTTTCACTTTCTTCGGCTCATCAGCCGACAGCCCACAAGGCTCAGGGACACCTGCACCACTCTGCCTTGTGCTGCTTCCCTCCATGGTCGCCTCACTCCCTAAACTTCGGCGTTGGCTTCGACGTTCTCTGCCCACCGCATCCTTGGACGTCCAAGTGATCTAACACCTGAGGGGGCACCATCCAAGACAGTTCTGATGACCCTGGAGTCTTCTGCACGTGCTACGTGTTCGGCCACTGGAGTCTTCTTGATTTCATTATTCTCTGCACTCTTCAATAATAGTGAAAATAAAACAGTTAATTTCAAATACGTTTGACCGCTTGACGTTTGAGGCCGACTGGCGCCAAGCAGGCGGGTGGGGTGTTTATGGCTGTTATCGCTGCGCAAATCCTACACACAGTTCAACCATCATTTAAAAATATTTTTTCATCAGTTTTTTTTAATAAAAAATGAGCAATTTAATAAATACTAAACAATGAAAAGTTTATTTACACGTAAACTCTTTTTTTAAATGAATTACAGTTGGTAAATATAAATCATGAATTCAGATTTATTTACGTTCATTCTGATTTCAGTTAAAATACCACTTCTTCCCCTTTCTCCTTACTCCTCTTGATACTTCACTTAAACCAAGATGGATTCCAATATGGCTACCGATATTATAAAACAAGGTTACCAGTAGCAAAATACTAGTTAACGGGGTCGGGCGTCACTAAAAATTTCAACTGAAGAATGGGGGTTTTAATTATTTCCAAAAAAGTATTTTTTTGTGTTGCGAAAAATAAAAAGTAATGTATTATTTTGCTTAAATATATACAAAGTAGATGCTTGAAATTTAACGAACATTTCTGTATTGTCAGATTTGTAAAATAATGTATCATGCGTTTTACAAAAGCTTTCACTCATTCTGTTTTTAACAAGCTCGTGCCCGAAAAATAATCATACTCTATGGTAACTTATGTTTCATCACGAGACGTTCGCGCCAGTAGGCTCTTGGCTGGGGAACCGGAAATACATGAATGGTGGTAGATTTAAATTGGCTGCAAGGCGGTAAATTTAAATTAGCTGCAGTTTGAAAATATTATTCTGAGTATTAAAATCATGATATTATATAGCCCTTATTATAATGCAGCAAATTTAAATTTGTGGCAGTTTGACAATATAAACCTTAGTATTAAAATTATGTCATTAGGTATTATTGCGAAAATGTCTTTCAAATTTAATTGAATTGTTTAATAATCAAATAAATATAATGTTTTAATTCACTTTTTTATTATTTTATTTTAAATATGTCTAACAGTTTTCGCCTAAAAAGGCATCCTCAGGACAATGACAATGACAATCAAAATTAAAATCCTCTTCTTCTTCATCTCCCTTCGCATTAAATAGAAATATAATTATTTAGGTATAAATGTAAAATCCAAATTAATAAACGTTAAATATACATGTTTCAACACTATTGTAAAATGTATAGTAAAATTATAAAATATATAGTAAAATTGTAAAATGTCAAATTAAGTCAAATTAAATAAAAATAAAAAACAAATATAATTGTCCACTAAAATTGTAAAATGTACAATAAAACTGTAAATTGCACAATTAATTGTAAAGCTCATAATATAAATTGTCAAATGTATAAATTAACCCATAAATGTATACTAATCCAAATTGCAAAAATAATATAAATTGTTCAATGCATATATAAACTAAAAAGCACTATGACAGTCAAATTTTTAAATGAACATAAGCCTTGTAACTCTTGCCGTCCTTCCCTGAAACAGGGATGACATTGGCAAAGTGAACCAATTTTTATATTATGGGTGGTCAGCCGCATAACAACCTATAAGTCAAGGAGCATACATGACAAATTACATTTTTTAAATCAAAGAATAAAAATAACAATACATACATGGACATAAAAAACTAAATCATAAAACCAATTTCACTTTAACAAACCCTAGCCGCCAACATCACAGATCAACCGCCATTTCTTTCTATCCTTGCATACTTCTTTCATTTCCTCCAGAGTCATAACCTTCTTCATACAAGCTCTTCTTTTATTATGACTCTGGATATTCCATTCATTCGCAATTTCGGATATTTAGTCAATCCATACCTTTCTCGGTCTTCCTCTACCACGACATCCATCTATTCTACCAACATATACTTTCTTCGTCAGTCTTTCCTCATTCATTCTCTCCATATGCCCAAACCATCTTAACAAACTTCTTTTAATCTTCACTTTCACACTTTCTTTTGCACCACATTCTTTTCTTACAAAATCATTCCTCACCCTGTCACTCCGTTTTTTCCCAATCATACTTCTTAGAAAGTCCATTTCAACAGTATGGACTTTACTAATTTCACTTTCATTCATCGTCCAGGCCTCGCTTCCATACATCAAGGTGGGTAAAAGTATGCCACTGCGTACCGCCAATCGAGCATTTTTAGATATGTTTTGATTTTTGGCGATACAAGCTGTGGCACCCAGTACACACCTGCCCTTCATTACTCTTTTTTCAAGTTCACCTGTCATTCTTCCATCTTTTTCAAACTTACTTCCCAAGTATACAAACTCATTTACCACATCAACATTCATTCCGTTCATTCTAAATTCGTAGTTCGTATTTTCTTCATTTCTTTCAAAAATCAAAACTTTCGTCTTACTTGCATTCAATTTCAAATAATTACCTAGCAGAGCTTCGTTCAATCTAGTTCTCGTTTAACAAATAATTTATTAAAGTTTATTATTACTGTAACAATGGAGAAACATACGGAATCTGCACATTTATCAAGTTTGCACTCTTATTTTTATGGATTTCTAATGCTTCCAGTGCCAAAAGTCTACTCACACTACACTCCGAATGTATTATCTCTACACTAGTAATGTCAAAAGTATGACCTTCACTAATGCAATTGTGGTGCAGTCTGTCTTCATATACATACAATGTAGCGCCACTGCGTTTCCCCCAGTCAACTACAACAGAACGCCACTGGTCACTGCCCGGCGAAAACAATAGACGGCCCGGAACAAAGGGATCTACGGCGATCTCTCATTGGCCGACACTAGCTAGGAGCCGACAGTGGACTTATTAACTGTAGTATAAAGATAGGCCGCTGTCGGCTGGGAGGGGAGTACAATCTCAACACTCGACGAATACACACGCCCGCCCGCTCGCTCTCGCCTGACGCCAACACTTCGCCTGACGACCGAACACTGCCAGCACCCCCTCCGCCACTCTTCAACCGTGAGAAACTCGGGGAACTGCATTGCTGCCTACAATACCTGGCCACCACGGCTAACTGCTCTCAGGATCGAGAAACCTCTCCAAACCCATCCTTTCCTTCCGAGCTCAACAGACGCAAGTTTCAATCCCATAGTGGACCTTTTCAGGACCACTCTTTCTCTCAAAAGTTCAAGCCTTGCGTCTAGCAGCTCACTCTTCTTTCCGCTAACCTTCACCCTCCTCCAAACTCTTCCGCACTCTCGGACATCCTCCGTGAGACCATGGGAACTATTTGGAAACCGGAGATCGACACGCCGCGACAGTCTCTGGAAACAAGACTGCCGAACGCCCTTCAAGAAATCACAACAATATTGTAAAAAAGCTGTACACAGAATTTTTCCAATAAACGAAGTTTCCACACAATGATCTGCCATCTCAGAGTATGCGGATAAACCCGTGAACGCTCTGGAATGTTCTTTAATTCTTGTTTGTACAGATCTCCCTGTCTCTCCAATATATACAGCATCACACTGATTACAATAATTTTTATATACCCCCCCCAATTCAAGTCTATCAATTTTGTCTTTATTGTTAAATAATAATTTATGTAAATTAAAGTTTGTATAAAAGGCCAAATTAAAATTATTTCTTAAAATTTTCTGAATTTTATACGACAAATTATTATTAACAAATAGGCACTTTCGCCAGGACTCATTGTTGCTTTTAGCTATGATAGGATATATGAATTGTTTATAGAGGTCCTGGCGATCATACTTGTTAATAATTTGTGCAACTATATTTTCTTTATAACCGTTATTAACAGCAATATCCATAATACAATTATATTCCTTTTCGTACTCATCTTTATCTAAAGGTAGCACTTTCATTCTATGTATCATAGAATGAAAGGCCGACATTTTTTGTGAGACTGGATGATTAGATGATGCATGAATTACTGTGTCTGTAAACGTAGGCTTCCTGAATATACCAAATTTAAACTTCTGATCTATGATTTGAATACTAATATATGAATAATATTTTCAAACTGCAGCCAATTTAAATTTACCACCTTGCAGCCAATTTAAATTTACCACCATTCATGTATTTCCGGTTCCCCAGCCAAGAGCCTACTGGCGCGAACGTCTCGTTGTTTCATCGGGAACCGGCTGTTCAATATGACTCAGCCCATGGGCACAGAGTCTATGGGTCAAACTGTTGAAGTTACAAATCTATATTCTACGGTAGGTACACACATGTCAGGTATATAATTCTGAACACTGGCATCACCATAAACGTCACATGTCAAATAACGTCTTCTTCTTTTATTTGTAATGTGCGCCATAAGGAAAGCAATGTGCTTTTGTTATTATTGAATTCAAATAAACTTTTGTTGTATAGGTACGTTAATTTAATAAAGAAATATAGCAGATATAATTTAATGTAACAGAAGTGTAAGATTAATCTTACATTTGCAGCAATGTCAAGTGACGTCGAAGACGACAAGAAAACAACTCAAGATGAGGCGCCCGAGGAAGATGTTAGTTTCAAAGACTTGGTAAGTGTCGTTCTATAGGTAGACACCTACTAGGAGGACATCATTGTCTTATTGTCGTTGAATAATCAATATTTGAAAGGCATGAGACGTATTTATTAAGCTGTAATTATAACCTCTGAGAATCATTGCACTGAAGAATCTAGAGAAAGCAAGTGTAGGGAAACGAAGATGACGCGTGCCTGGAACATGATGTGAGGAAAGAACTTAATATGGAAGACCGTGATGCGCCTGATGGCAAGAAGAGAAGCGTTGCTAGTGATCATTTCAGATAAGTTTTGTGTGAATCACAGCTCAAGGACTCTGCCAGCTCGTTTGTGCTTAATAAAGGTAACCCAGTTGCTGTAAGGCTGCATGATCCTTTGAAAGCAGCTGAGATAAAATACACATGTATCTTTAATCAAATACTCGTCATCTTAGGAAAATGTATGTTTTTCCCGAAGGAGTCGCGTGTGGCGATTCAGAACCTATATATTTTTTGAGGTAAAAGGGCCGGCCTTACATCAACCACTTCAGTTAAAGTGGGGATTTCCCCCACGGGAGCTGGTTTTTGTGAAGTCTGAGTGAACCTTCCGGTATTTTATTTTAGGTTTGAAATAAGCACCGAAACAGAAAATCATTTCTGACACCCTCGGCTCTTTACAAATTCATTTTTTGACATTATTTTTTTTTAAATTGTCCTCCGTCATCACTTTCCAGTTTATAATCTGCACCCTAATGTTACTTTGCCCTGAATGTGTGGAGTTGTCCTCCCTACAAGTGTGCTATTGTTGTTGTTGGTCGTACAGGGGCTGGTGGACGTGCTGTGCTCCGCCTGTGAGCAGCTGGGCTGGAAGGCGCCGTCCCGCATCCAGCGCGAGGCCCTGCCCGCAGCGCTGGCGGGCCGGGATGTGATTGGTCTGGCAGAGACGGGCTCGGGGAAAACCGGCGCCTTTGCCCTGCCCATCCTGCAGGCGCTGCTGCAGAAGCCACAGCGACTGTTCGCCCTCATCCTCACCCCCACCAGGGAGCTGGCCTTCCAGATTTCAGAACAGTTTGAGGCCCTTGGTAAGTTATTCCCAGATGGCAGATGTCTCTAACTTTAACAGCCTTTTGACACTTGACACATTGTGCCCAAATTTGTCTATGGTCTTTCTACCCGGTGCGCAATAGTGTATATAGGTTTGTATGGGAGCTTTCAGAGTATTCCCATTTTTCGCCCGCCACTGGCTAGTCAATCAAACGCCAAGTAAACGATCTGGGCAGAAAGCAAAATCATCCGGGCAGAATGGTTTGTGTCTGAAATGGGCCTGAGAGATGGTTGCATAATCCAAATTTCCCATAGCGAGATGACGTCACAGCTTTAAGTGACTAGGATCCTTGGGAACCAGAAACAAAATTTATTGCGGTGTTTTGTCTTTGATGATTTAACATTTTTTAGTTGTTTAAGAATAGTTATTTACAGGGTTGATAAAAATCATGATTTTTATAAAAAAATCTAAAAAATCCGATTAATTTGATTTAAATCAGATTTTTTTTATTTGAATGAATACCTAAATTAAAGCATATAAAATGAAAAATCCAGTACATTTAACCAATAGTTTTTTTATTGATTGATATCAGAAATATGACTTAAGTATATAATGTAAAAAAGGCGGCATTATATTCATATATATATTGTACTAGCAGACCAAACCGCGCTCTCGCACGGTTGGCTGCTAGGCCCTCCGGGCAGGTTTTAGTCTGGCTTCGCCATAATTTTTTGCCCATATGTTCTTTATTTCATTGAATGCTTTTAGATATAGTTTAATAAATTTTGTGATAAAAAGGTAATTGAATTCTTTTCATGTTCCGAATATCTTTAATCCACGAAAGACGAATTTAAGTTAAATAGCCTGCCTACTCGTGCTGCGCACGATTACGGCATTTTAGTTTGAAGTCCGGCTTCACCAGCACACTTTACCCCTGCTCTGATTTTTAAAAGATCCATGAGAACTGACCAACAACAACAACAAAAAGTGGACAATTTTATGGTAGAATCCCAGGCCTGATCGTGCTACTTCCTATTGTTGTGCAGGTGCTGAAGTCTTTATCCTGCTTTTTATTTCTGCTCTTTATTTTTCTAGTGATGGTTTATAATGATGCTCTTCCCGTTGATTATCATTTAAGTGTATAACTTGTCTTTTTTGCTCTTTTTCGTTTTGCTGGTAATGGTATCTTAAGCGTACCTGTGTTGCTTGCAATTGTCTTATAGTGGCATGAAACATGACTGCGTTCGCTGTACGGCATTGTTTTGTTGGTACTGGTGCTTTTGTTTTTAGATAGTTCCAGCTGCTCTTATTGTCATGAAATGTCTTCAAACTGCTCGTCCTGCTCTGAATTATCTTTTGATTATTTTAATTTTAAACTATGCGCAATATACACATTCTCCAAATGTTAAGGGGTTGGGCTGCGTAGCAGCCAGGGGCGTAGCCCCTAGTAAATTTAAAATGGCCGCCTACAGATCAATGTATTTTTTTATTTGGTACTAGCAGACCAAACCGCGCTCTCGCACGGTTGGCTGCTAGGCTCTCCGAGCAGTTTTTAGTCTGGCTTCGCCATACCTTTTTGCCCACGAAAGACGAATTTAAGTTAAAAATGTACAGTATGCATAGAAGTACATCACAGTCACATTCTTCTCAGTTTCAATGTCAGAAGAATGTAATACATAAGTTGGTTCATGTTACCTGTTACCTGTGTTGCTTGCAATTGTCTTATAGTGGCATGAAACATGACTGCGTTTGCTATATGGCATTGTTTTGTCGGTACTGGTGCTTTTGTTTTTAGATTGTTCCAGCTGCTCTTATTGTCATGAAATGCCTTCAAACTGCTCGTCCTGCTCTGAATTATCTTTTGATATCTTAAAACTGCTTGTGATACTTTTCACGATATTTTAGTGTCTGATACTGCTTGGTACCTGTAGATACCTTAAAATGCCTAAACTCACAATCTACAAAAAATCTAAGTATGGGAAAACGTTCGACCCATCGACAGAACTCTTAGAAAAAAGTGACTTTTGAAAATTAAAAAAAAAAAAGATTCAGTTTTTTTTATTCTTTTATATATAAGACACTTTGTATGAAATATTACTTTTTAAATATTTGTTCAAAGAAATTTGCCGTAAAAAAAAGTTTCTTCCAACATTTGTGGGGTGTACTAAAATGCATTTTAAATTTGAGTATGAGGCCTATCCTTTATTATATTGTCCTTCATCGTCGTCTATCGATTGGACTTTCAAATTTTCAATTTTCAAAATGTCTCGCCGCGAGGATCGAACCCGCGTCTCCCGGGCGGAGTCGCCGAAAGACCCGGTGGTTTAGCCGATTACGCTAAACCGGCTGCTTGGCAGTGTGTGAAAATACAATCTATTTAAACAATACAAACCTCATATTTTATTTTATTTTATTTTTATTTATTTTATTTTTATTTATTTTATTTTTATTTATTTTACTTACGGACATTATAGTCCAATTACATAGTTATATGAAAAAGTAATTACAGAAAATGACAAAGAAAATAATATAATACAAGAATTAATATTTCAAAATAGCATAGACAAAATATAAATACTTATACTTTCCTCAGCAAAACAAAGCTCTACGGAATTCAGATAGGCTCATGCCGCATAAATCTAGATGAGAGGAAGAATTTAAAAGACGACACATTCTGTTAATAGGAGAATAGTATCCTAAATTTGAAGTGTGAAAGTTGAGAGAGAGCAATTCATTTATTCTAAATCTTCGCGTTGGAACATTTAATTTGATACATTGTAAAAGATAAGGTGAGTCGAAAATACTATTAATGATTTTATAAATACATATGAGTTGAGCATGTTGTCGGCGTGTTACTAAAGATGAAATGCCTAGGGTGATCTCTATGTCTTTATAGTCATACTCATCTCTACTTAGACCCAGTTTCCAAGCAACTCGTCTTAGAAAGCGATGCTGTACTGATTCAAGACGGTCAATGTGGGTAGCATAGAATGGAGACCAGATAACACTGGCATACTCAAGGTGTGGGCGAACCAATGAACAGTAAAGGATTTTTAAAGTTTGTACATTATTGAAATCAGAAGTGATTCTAAGGATGAAACCTAGAATCTTAAGTGACTTATTAACAATATTATCAATGTGTTCGCGAAAGGAAAGTTTGATATCCAATGTTAAGCCAAGGTCCTTAATAAGTGTGACCGTTGCCAGGTCAACACCATTTAGTTTGTAGACAAAATTTACAGGTTTTTTTGTTTTATAAAAGGACATAATTTTACATTTATCGATATTCAGCTCCATGCAGTTGGCCTTGCACCAATCATTGAATGAATCAATATCTGATTGAAACAGAGAGCAATCATTGTAAGAGTTAATGGATTTCAGCATTTTGTTGTCATCCGCAAAAAGCCAAAATTGAGTGTCAGAAAAAACATTCAGGTCATTAATAAATATATTGAAAAGAAGAGGAGCAAGATGTGCTCCTTGAGGTACACCAGACGTAACGTCAATTTTATCAGAAATAGAATCATTTATTCTCACTCTTTGTTTTCTTCCAGTTAAGTAAGACTTGAGAAAGGTTAGAAAGGGATCTCTTATACCAATAGCTCTTAGTTTAGCTACAAGGAGTTGATGGTTAACCTTATCGAAGGCCTTAGAGAAGTCAGTGTATAGAACATCAACCTGAGTATTATTCTCAAGGGCCCTGACAATAGTGTCAGTGTAGGAAAGCAAATTAGTAATAGTAGATCTAGAAGATCGGAAGCCATGTTGTTCATCAATCAATAAATTTTTGAAGAGAGGGGAGATTTTTGTAGTTTTGATAGATTTAAAGATTTTTGGTATATGGGATAAATTTGATATAGGTCGGTAGTTCTTTATATCAGACTTGATTCCAGATTTAAAAATAGGTCTTAGGTAAGATATTTTCCAAGAGTCAGGAAAAACACCTGAAGACAGAGAAAGGTTAAATAAATGACACAATGGCTTTGACAAGGTAAACTTGCACTTCTTGAGCAAAAGTTGTGGAAAACCATCGGGACCAGTGCCACTATTATCAGACAGAGCCCCCAATGCATTGAAAACATCCACTAGTGATATATTGCATTCATTTAAGTCAACAGTATGTGTGTAGTTGAATAGCGGGACATTAGATGCAGTGTCTGAATATACTGTAGAAAAGTGTTTAGCAAACAATTCTGCAATGGCAGTAGCATTTGTGGCTTGAGTATCATTATAGGTCATATTAGAGGGAAGACCGTTATCTGCACGTTTTTGTGCAACAAAATGCCAAATTTTTTTTGGGTATAAATTTAAGTTAGTCTCGGTATCTTCAATAAAAGATTTATAGCTACTCCTTGATTCCATTTTAGATAATTGTCTTAGATGAGTAAACTTCTGATAGTAAAGTAATTTTCCTGTATCCTTATACATCTTATGCATTTTTTTTTTTCCAATATTAAATGTTTCAGCTTCAAACTGAACCAATTAGGAAATTTAGGCTGAGAATAGATACCTCTAGGAACAAATTGGAGAATAGAATGTGACAGGTAATCATTGAAAAGAAGTACAGCTTCATTTATATTGTTAAGTGAATAAAAGGAAGACCAGTTAATTTGAGCAAGAAAATAATTCATGTCGGCATAATTGCCATTTTTAAATTTATAGTGATAGGATACCTTATGCTTTAATAGTTCACTACTGAGAAAACTTGAGATGTCAAAAGAAAGAGGAGGATGAAACTTATCAAGGGGTAGCAAATTGTTCGAAGATCTATTTACCTTAACACTAGAGATATCGGTAAAAATTAAATCCAAGCTATAGCCATGTTCATTGGGTATTGAGTTAACTTGATGCATGTTCATAAATGCATAAAAATTGGCTATAATGGAAGCCTGGGGAGAAATATTTTTATATATTTTAACGCCATGGTTGTCATTGAGCCACAATGTTTTCGGCAAATTAAAATCTCCACAGATAAACATTGAGTCAGCATTTAGGGACAATTGTTCAACCATTTCAGTATGCGATTTATATACCTCTATAGAAGAGGAGGGGGGAATGTATATGCATCCAAGTACTAGTTTTTTTGTGCCTACTACTACGGTGAGAAACAGTTGTTCCGAGATTAAATCTGATGTTTTCAGCACAAAACAAGGAAACTTCTTCCTAACACATATCATTACTCCCCCTCCGCGGGTTTTTATAGAGGAAGAAGACCGATCACATCGAAAAATGTTATAGTCGAATAGTCCTAATTCGGCTGATTTTATTTTGTCCGAGAGCCATGTTTCAGTGAGGAAAATATAATCATAATCACTAATGCTGACATTACACCTTAAATCATTCAACTTTGTATTCAAACCCCTGACATTTTGGTAATACGCTGAGGTAAAAGTCACACAATAGCCCCTATCAGGTTTGCTTAGTCTAAAAAATTTATGCGAGATAATTCGCGTTTTTCAGCCGCAATTCGAGCAGGACAGTCTTTTGCGCCAGTTACATGGGTTGCAGTTTTCTTGAAAAAAGTACATGTAGCGCAAGTAGGAGGTTTTTCTTTTTTTGGGCATGCATTGCGGTTGTGACCAGTTTTAGCGCAGTGAGAGCATGTCGGATCCTCCGCCTTGCATCTCGACGCCCTATGGCCATATAATTGGCAGTGCCCACACTTTAGGCTATCAACCCAATCCCTTACTCTATGGAGCTGCCATTCTATCGCTAGCCTAGCTCTTGCAATCAGAGCATGACGTACTGATGGTGGAACATTAAAGATGTGTGTGCAGCTGCCTGATCGGGGACCAGACTTGTGAGAAAATGTTATTGATAACTTTAAGTTTTCCAATGTCAGTTCTGTTTCATCTGAAGTCTGATTATGGATGGCAGCAATCACTTCTTCAGCAGGCATGTCTTGAGGTAGATCATGGATGGCAATACGAGGTTGACGGCCAGGAGCAACAGTAGCCTTTAAGCCTGCTTTGGCAAGAGCTGGAGCATTTGCCAATTTCGATGCCTCTTTTGCAGAACTAGGGTGAACCAGAACTCCACCATTCTTCAGTTCTCGCAAACCCGTGACTCTAATGCCTAGAGTAGAAGGGTTCATGGCTGATTTTAAAGACTTCATCGTATCGCCCGAAGAAGCCGGACTATCGCTTGAAGAATTCGACTGATGAACAAAAACAGATGGGCGAGCAGGTCCCGGAGTAGACTTGTCTCTGGTTATAGGGGGACCAATAGTTTTCCATGGATTTTGCTGAAGACTGTGTGGAGAGTTATTTTCGACCAGAGACAGAATTAATTTATTTTGCTCGGTGACAACATTCTTTAAATTTATCAATTCTGCACTTAAGGCTTGGACTTGCTCATTCAGCTCCTTAAGCAAATCAGTAGAAGCTTATTTGTTACAATTCACATGAGCTTTTATTATTTTTTAAACACTACCGGTTTCGGGAGAAGCAATACCTCCCATCTTCAGGTGTAAATATATTTTAATCTATTAAAATGAACTTTCACGAAGTAACTGCCAAAAACCTAGATAATACAGTAGAAGCTCGCGTCATCTTGTTGAATTGTAAATATTCAGTGGTATACACTATTCTTCAAAATTAATTTGAATTTAACTGGCGGGAATTTACATGCTATTACTTCACTTTATTTAGTTTATGTAGATATTATATGAGTCGTATAGAAGCAAAGGCGACAATGTTTTAACAAGAAATTAATTAAATTACAAAGTTCTTATCATGAAACACTTTGACACATTCAATAAAAGTTATTCTCTATTATAAAAGTATATTATGATTTGCAGCAATTGTTTTGGTAGGGTATGGCAGTAATTTAATATGTAATATCAGTCAGTAAAAAGAGACTTTAATCACGGAATCTGAAGTAAAAAACAAAAACAAATACTCCTCAATCATTAACAAAACTCAACCCTACGATACAAGACACTTTTTTTCACACCAGAGTTATAAAAACAACACAAAAGCAATTAAATGTGACAGAACTATAGAACAGTGTACTCTCACTTGTTGTTGGAATATTATATAGTTTAGTTAGTTATTTATGTATAGAAACTGTAATTATATAGAGGCGCTATCCTATTTTTAAACAAATATTTTGTACATACAAAACTATGTACATAAATTAGAACATAGAGGCGCTAAACATTAACTCAATTCATAACAGTAAGTAAGTAAGAATATGTAAGACAATTTTCTCACCACCCCGCAAGGCTGGCGTGGGCTAGCGGTAGCGTCCATGTCTGATGCAGAAGGTCACGGGTTCGGGCCTGGAGATGAAATGTTTATTTTTGTTTTTTTTTTTTTTTTTGTCCCTTTTTTTTAATAAATTTGAAAGGAATGCAATTCATCGATCTATTTTGCGTTCTCTAATAAATATTTAAAAAATATTTTAATTATTTTTTCTCATCAAATATTTTCAAATACGTACAAGCTTTTTGAGAGATATACCTACTACCTAATACCTATATAATCTATTATCTATGTTGCACAATACATTACATTTGACATTCATATTAAATGCATTCCCACAAGTAGACAGGTATAAGTTCGCATTTACACATGCCCCATGATGACTTAGAACTTAGAACATAATAACCTTATATCAAATTAACATTCGCCCTGCAACTCTTGCCGAACTTCCCTCAAAAATAGGTGAAATTTGCAAAGTGAACCATTTTTTACAGTATGGGTGGTCAGCCGCATACTAACCTATAAGTCAAGGAAATGCCTGGAAAAACGTTGTGAATATGTAAAACAATTTTCTCACTGTTCGGCAAGGCCGGCGTGGGCTAGCGGTAGCGTCCACGTCTTTGATGCAGAAGGACCCGGGTTCGGGCCTGGAGATGAAATGTTTGTTTGTTTTTTTTTTTTTTTTTTCTTTGTCCCTTTTTTTTAATAAATTTGAAAGGAATGCAATTCATCAATCTATTTTGCGTTCTCCAATAAATATTTAAAAATTATTTTTTCTCATCAAATATTTTCAAATACGTACAAGCTTTTTGAGAGATATACTACCTCATGCCAACATAATATGATTCAACGAAAGTTGCAAAGGTATTGTACATTTAAGATTCATATTACATGCATTCCTACAAGCAAGCACGATCGTGTTTACACTTGCGGCATGTGCACAAAAAACAAACCTCACACGAACCGCCCTACGCCCTTCCCGGAAGCCAGGGTGGCATTGGCAAAAGTGAACTAGGTGTATACAGCATGGAATTCAGTTTCATACCAATCTATCAGATTTCCGATATATTTTTAATGGCATTCATACATCGATGTGCCTTCCTATATCGAATCGATAATTTTTAACAGTGTCGATTAACTTATTCTGATAAAATCTATAACGATTTACAGTGCATGATAATCCCGATGAATGACAGATCATAGGGTGGGCAAATGAGAATATAGAAATATTGATATTAAATCAAGATTTGCATACACTATCTATAATCTATCTATAATCTAAGTTGCAAGGATATATTCATTCAAAGCTCTCAGATGTATGCCCACAAACAAACACGTGTAGTTCGCGCTTACAAATGCTGATTGTGTACTTACAAATAAAATCCAAACCTCAAATGAACATAAGCCCTGCAACTCTTGCCGACATTCCCTGAAACAGGGGTGACATTGGCAAAGTGAACCATTTTTTACAGTATGGGTGGTCAGCCTCATACCAACCTATAAGTCAAGGAATACGAGTAATAAATAACATTTAAGTATAAGAAAACAACAAAACCTTAAAAATAAATCTATACAAAAAAAGTAAAAAATGTCTTGTGCAAAAAATGTAGCAAGCCAATAAACCAACATTAAAAATCAGCATTGCAGATTAGCCGCCACTTCTTCCTGTCCTTGCATACTTCTTTCATTTCATCCAGAGTCATAACTTTTTTCATACAAGCTCTCCTTTTATTATGACTCTGGATATCCCATTCACTCGCTATTTCGAAAATTTGGTCCATCCATACCTTTCTCGGTCTTCCTCTTCCACGACATCCATCAATTCTTGCAGCATATACTTTCTTCGTCATTCTTTCCTCATTCATTCTCTCCAAATGTCCAAACCATCTAAGTATAATTGTACATTAAGGCTTTCATGGCCGGCACTTGACACAATCTTAAAAATTTTCTCGGGTTGTGTAGCCATGTTCTATCGGAAGTTTGTTACACTTTTTTGTTACACTTTTTTTTTTTGTTCAAATTTTGTTTTTTGAGTTCCGTGCTAAGAAAATCAGAACGCCTGAAGAAAAAATACGCTGAGGAGGCCCATCGCAGATAATGGGCGAAACGTCCGGAAAAAAGTGTAACAAAAAAGTGTAACAAACTTCCGATAGAACATGGCTACACAACCCGAGAAAAATTTTAAGATTGTGTCATCTAAGTATACTTCTTTTAATCTTTACTTTCACACTTTCTCTTACACCGGATTCCTCTCTAACAAAATCATTCCTCACCCTATCACTCCGTCTTTTTCCAATCATACTTCTTAAGTAATCCATTTCTACCGTATGGACTTTACTAATCTCACTTTCACTCACCGTCCAGGCTTCACTTCCATACATCAGAGTGGGCACTAGTATACCACCGTGCACCGCCAGTCGAACATTTTTTGAAAGATTCTGGTTTTTGGCGATGCTAGCGGTAGCACCCAGTACGCACCTGCCTTTCATTATTCTTCTTTCAAATTCACCGGTCATTCTTCCATCTTTTTCAAACTTACTTCCCAGATATACAAACTCATTTACGACATCAACATTCATTCCATTAATTTTAAATTCATAATTCATACTTTCATCATCTCTTTCAAAAATCAATACTTTCGTCTTACTTGCATTCAACTTCAAATGGTTACCTAACAAAGCTTCATTCAATCTAGAGAGCATTGTTTGCAATTCTACTGCAGAATCAGATACAAGAACTGCATCATCTGCATACAGTAGAACACTCACTTTGCTCTCTCCTATCATCAATCCACAATCATTAAGTCTAGCATCCCTGACACACTTGTCCATAACTATGTTAAATAGCCATGGACTCATCACACATCCTTGCCTCACACCCTTATACACTTCAAACCACTCACTATACTCACCATCAATACGGACACATGCCTTACTATTTTCATAGTTTGCATGCACCGCACCTAGGAGAGCCCCATTCACTCCGTATGCTTTCAAAACATCCCATAACATACCTCTGTCCACTGAGTCAAAAGCCTTTTCCAGATCTACAAAGGCCGTGAACAGCTTCCGCCTCACCGACAATTGTTTACTATCGATGTATCTATAACAGTATGTACAACCGTTTACAATGCGGGATAATCCCTGTGTCTTTTAAGTTTTGAATGGTAAGCTTCTGTAAATTTCATTTTATCAAAGCCTACAAAATTTATATTTTCTTTTACAAAAACTGCATGTTTTTATTTTACACGTTTTTTTAATATTACGAATTTTAACGTGAGTAAACTATGCGCAATATACACATTCTCCAAATGTTAAGGGGTTGGGCTGCGTAGCAGCCAGGGGCGTAGCCCCTAGTAAATTTAAAATGGCCGCCTACAGATCAATGTATTTTTTTATTTGGTACTAGCAGACCAAACCGCGCTCTCGCACGGTTGGCTGCTAGGCTCTCCGAGCAGTTTTTAGTCTGGCTTCGCCATACCTTTTTGCCCACGAAAGACGAATTTAAGTTAAAAATGTACAGTATGCATAGAAGTACATCACAGTCACATTCTTCTCAGTTTCAATGTCAGAAGAATGTAATACATAAGTTGGTTCATGTTACCTGTTACCTGTGTTGCTTGCAATTGTCTTATAGTGGCATGAAACATGACTGCGTTTGCTATATGGCATTGTTTTGTCGGTACTGGTGCTTTTGTTTTTAGATTGTTCCAGCTGCTCTTATTGTCATGAAATGCCTTCAAACTGCTCGTCCTGCTCTGAATTATCTTTTGATATCTTAAAACTGCTTGTGATACTTTTCACGATATTTTAGTGTCTGATACTGCTTGGTACCTGTAGATACCTTAAAATGCCTAAACTCACAATCTACAAAAAATCTAAGTATGGGAAAACGTTCGACCCATCGACAGAACTTTAAGAAAAAAATGACTTTTGAAAATTACAAAAAAAATCTTGTTAACTTTTTTTATTTTTATATATAAGACACTTTGTATGAAATTTTACTTTTTAAATATTTGTTCAAGGAAATTTGCCGTAGAAAAAAAGTTTCTTCCAACATTTGTGGGGTGTACTAAAATGCATTTTAAATTCGAGTATGAAGCCTATATATTTAAAATAGCCGCCTGCAGAGCCATATATTTTTTTAGTTGGTATGGCGGCTATGCAAAATTTATACTTGGCGTGATTGTCCTATTACATATCTTTACACTTTGCAAAATTAAAATTGTAAATGTAGCATCCAAAGAGGTGATGAAAAGTAATTGAATTCTTTTCATGTTCCGAATATCTTGAATCCACGAAAGACGAATTTAAGTTAAATATGTACAGTATGCATAGAACTACATCGCAGTCACATTCTTTTCAGTTTCAATGTCAGAAGAATGTAATACATAAGTTGGTTCGAGTTACTAATAAAAAAAGTCAGGATAGTAATAATATTTAATATTTTTAAAAGATCCATGAGAACTGACCAACAACAACAAAAAAAGTGGACAGTTTTATGGTAGAATCCCAGGCCTGATCGTGCTACTTCCTATTGGTGTGCAGGTGCTGAAGTCTTTATCCTGCTTTTTATTTCTGCTCTTTATTTTTCTGGTGATGGTTTATAATGATGCTCGACCCGTTCATTATCATTTAAGTGTATAACTTGTCTTTTCTGCTCTTTTTCGTTTTGCTGGTAATAGTATCTTAAGCGTACCTGTGTTGCTTGCAATTGTCTTATAGTGGCATGAAACATGACTGCGTTTGCCATACGACATTGTTTTGTTGGTACTGGTGCTTTTGTTTTTAGATTGTTCCAGCTGCTCTTATTGTCATGAAATGCCTTCAAACTGCTCGTCCTGCTCTGAATTATCTTTTGACATCTTAAAACTGCTTGTAATACTTTTCACGATATTTTAGTGTCTGATACTGCTTGGTACCTGAAGATACCTTAAATGCCTTAACTCACAATCTACAAAAAATCTAAGTATGGGAAAACGTTCGACCCATCGACAGAACTCTAAGAAAAAAATGACTTTTGAAAATTAAAAAAAAAAAAACTTTTTAACTTTTTTTATTTTTATATATAAGACACTTTGTATGAAATTTTACTTTTTAAATATTTGTTCAAAGAAATTTGCCGTAGAAAAAAAGTTTCTTCCAACATTTATGGGGTTTACTAAAATGCATTTTAAATTCGAATATGAAGCCTAGACATTCAAAATGGCCGCCTGCAGAGCAATGTATTTTTTTAGTTGGTATCGCGGGTATGCAAAATATACACTTGGCGGGATTGTCCTATTACATATCATTACATTTCGCTAAATTATAATTGTTTGTGTAGCATCAAAACAGTTGATTTTTTTACTTATAAATTTGACTTTTTTGTGATAATCAGGTTTTTCAAAATTTTGTTGGAAAAAAATTGTCATTGAAAAAAGTTTTCTTTCAAAAAATGTTAGCATCAGCTAAACAAACTCAATCATTGAGAATGAACTTCCATAATTTTAAAATGAACGCCAGAAGAGTGTTAAATATTGAAGAAACCTAAAAAAATGTATTGCAGCTACTCTTAATCCTTCATGTATTTTGTTGTTCTTTTGAAAATGTTTAAGTCTGTGTATGTTCAGATAGCATGCCTAGTTTCAATGTTCCAACTTTATGCATGCGCCCGTTGTGCCACCTGAAAGTTATTATTGTTTATTTTTTTCTATGTAGGTATTTACAAATTTTGTTTGAAGAATTTACTTTTTGCGAAAAAGTTTCTTCCAACAGTTGTTTAAATAACTAAGAGACATGACTGTTTCGAATATCAAGTCTGTTAATTCAAAATGGCCGCCAGCTGCATGATTTCAATTTTCAGTCTGTATGGCACGTATGCGAAATATACACGTGACGTCATCCGGACCCTGACAGTTGTTTAGCCACTAACACTTTATGGGGGTATGCAAAATTTCAGCATTGTGCTGCGAACGGTCTGGGCGCCTATAATTGTACAAATATACAATCAGGTTTATAATATCAGGTTTATATTCAAGATGGCCGAGAGCCGTGACGAAAAATTTTGTAGTGCAATTAAATTAATACAAAAAGTTAATAAAATTACTGGAAACATTAGTAATGAGCTTAGAAAAGGCATTCTAAACTCCTTGGAAGAGATCCAAAGAATTTATAAGGAACAGAGAGACGAAATAAACAAGGCAAATCATGTAAAGAGTGATGCAGAAAAGAAAACAATGGCGGACGTGCTGCAAAACAAAAAAGTGATGCACAAAGGTCACAAAATAATCATCAAAGCCGACAACAATGAAATTACAGGTACAGAAATAAAAAATAAAATAAAGAGTATCATAAACCCGGCAAAAATGGGCATAGGAGTAATCCAACTAAAATGCGGCGCCTCAAATGTAATGATACAGTGCGAGACAAAAAACGAATGTGAACTTCTAAAAAAGAAAGTGACCAATATTCCGGAAATAAAAGCCACCATTATAGAGAAGAAACATCCACTGATAATCGTCAAGTCCATTCCCGAAGACATAGATCTGTCAAACTGCGCTGAGACCATAAGAACACAAAATGGCCTGAATAACAATAACTTACTAAGAGCGTTATTCATATTAAAAAATAAATACAACACTGAGAGAAATGTAGTATTAGAGACTGATAGAGAAACTAGAGAGATGATCCAGAGAGCCGGCTCCAAACTAAAAGTAATGTGGAATATCTGCAGAGCCGAGGACTTTATCTCGGTTCGAAGATGTGCCCAATGCCAGAGGTATGGGCACCCCAAAAAGTACTGTAGAGCCCCGGCCCCCAAGTGCAGTAAATGTGGGGAGGCACATACGGCCGACACATGCCAGTCACTGACTGTGAAATGCACAAATTGTGAATATCTTCACGCAAAAAACATCACAATAAATTACGATCACGAATCAACAAATATAAAAGTGTGCACAGCTTACAAAATAGCAAGAAATAAAATTATAGGGGAAACAGATTATTAAAAATGTGAATATGAATACCTACCTGATTAATAAATTAAATATAGAGATGGAAGAAATAAAAAAGGCAATGAATGAAGTAATAAATAATACCACAGACATATAGTACAATGATATATACAGTACAACAAAACAATGAATGAAGAAATAAATAACAATATAGGCGAAATATATAATGTTGAAGAAATAATATGTGAATATACCAACGAAATAAATGATCTTTTACATGACAGAAATAATTATTGTTTCACGATAGTACATCAAAATATAAGAAGCATTAATAAAAATTTGGACAAATTTATAGTATACTAGCAGACCAAACCGCGCTCTCGCACGGTTGGCTGCTAGGCCCTCCGGGCAGGTTTTAGTCTGGCTTCGCCATAATTTTTTGCCCATATGTTCTTTATTTCATTGAATGCTTTTAGATATAATTTAATAAATTTTGTGATAAAAAGGTAATTGAATTCTTTTCATGTTCCGAATATCTTTAATCCACGAAAGACGAATTTAAGTTAAATAGCCTGCCTACTCGTGCTGCGCACGATTACGGAATTTTAGTTTGAAGTCCGGCTTCACCAGTACTTTGTACCCCTGCTCTGATTTTTAAAAGATCCACGAGAACTGACCAACAACAACAACAAAAAGTGGACAATTAGAATCCCAGACCTGATCGTGCTACTTCCTATTGTTGTGCAGGTGCTGAAGTCTTTATCCTGCTTTTTATTTCTGCTCTTTATTTTTCTGGTGATGGTTTATAATGATGCTCTTCCCGTTGATTATCATTTAAGTGTATAACTTTATTTTTGTGCTCTTTTTCGTTTTGCTGGTAATGGTATCGTAAGCGTACCTGTGTTGCTTGCAATTGTCTTATAGTGGCATGAAACATGACTGCGTTCGCTGTACGGCATTGTTTTGTTGGTACTGGTGCTTTTGTTTTTAGATAGTTCCAGCTGCTCTTATTGTCATGAAATGTCTTCAAACTGCTCGTCCTGCTCTGAATTATCTTTTGATATCTTAAAACTGCTTGTGATACTTTTCACGATATTTTAGTGTCTGATACTGCTCGGTACCTGAAGATACCTTAAAATGCCTAAACTCACAATCTACAAAAAATCTAAGTATTGGAAAACGTTCGACCCATCGACAGAACGTTAAGAAAAAAATGACTTTTGAATATTAAAAAAAAAATCTTGTTAACTTTTTTTAATTTTATATATAAGACACTTTGTATGAAATTTTACTTTTTAAATATTTGTTCAAAGAAATTTGCCGTAGAAAAAAAAATTCTTCCAACATTTATGGGGTTTACTAAAATGCATTTTAAATTCGAGTATGAGACCTAGACATTCAAAATGGCCGCCTGCAGAGCAATGTATTTTTTTAGTTGGTATCGCAGGTATGCAAAATATACACTTGGCGGGATTATCCTATTACATATCATTACATTTCGCTAAATTATAATTGTTTGTGTAGCACCAAAACAGTTGATTTTTTTACTTATAAATTTGACTTTTTTGTGAAAATCAGGTTTTTCAAAATTTTGTTGGAAAAAAATTGTCATTGAAAAAAGTTTTCTTTCAAAAAATGTTGAAATAAGCAAAAACAAATTGATCATTGAGAAAAAACCTTCAGAATTTTAAAATGACCGCCAGGAGAATGTTAAATATTGAAGAAACCAAAAAAAGTGTATGGCAGCTACTCTTAATCCTTCATGTATTTTGTTGTTCTTTTGAAAATATGTAAGTCTGTTTATGCTCAGGTGGCATGCCTAATTTCAATGTTCCAACTTGATACATGCGCCCATTGTGCGACTTGAAAGTTAGAATTTTTTATTTTTTTCTATGTAGGTATTTACAAATTTTGTTTGAAGAATTTACTTTTTGCGAAAAAGTTTCTTCCAAAAGATGTTAAAATTACTAAGAGACATGACTGTTTCGAATATGAAGTCTTTAAATTCAAAATGGCCGCCAGCGGCATGATTTTAATGTTCAGTTTGTATGGCAGGTATGCGAAATATGCACGTGACGTCATCCGGACCCTGACAGTTGTTTAGCCACTGACACTTTATGGGGGTATGCAAAATTTCAGCATCGTGCTGCGAACGGTCTGGGCGCCTATAATGGTACAAATATACAAACAAACAAACAAACAAACAAACACTAAAAATTCTGGAATCGAGCGTTAGTTCAGTTTATCAAGAGAAACACTTTTTAGAAAAACATTTTTGCAAATTCGAAAAAAACAGACGCAAATACCCCCTAGATTTTTATATAATAGACTAGCAGACCAAACCGCGCTCTCGCACGGTTGGCTGCTAGGCCCTACGGGCAGTTTGAAGTCCGGCTTCGCCAGCACACTTTACCCCTGCTCTGATTTTTAAAAGATCCATGAGAACTGACCAACAACAACAACAAAAAGTGGACAGTTTTACGGTAGAATCCCAGGCCTGATCGTGCTATTTTCTATTGTTGTGCAGGTGCTGAAGTCTTTATCCTGCTTTTTATTTCTGCTCTTTATTTTTCTGGTGATGGTTTATAATGATGCTCGACACGATCATTATCAATTAAGTGTATAACTTGTCTTTTCTGCTCTTTTTCGTTTTGCTGGTAATAGTATCTTAAGCGTACCTGTGTTGCTTGCAATTGTCTTATAGTGGCATGAAACATGACTGCGTTTGCCATACGGCATTGTTTTGTTGGTACTGGTGCTTTTGTTTTTAGATTGTTCCAGCTGCTCTTATTGTCATGAAATGCCTTCAAACTGCTCGTCCTGCTCTGAATTATCTTTTGACATCTTTAAACTGCTTGTGATACTTTTCACGATATTTTAGTGTCTGATACTGCTTGGTACCTGAAGATACCTTAAAATGCCTAAACTCACAATCTACAAAAAATCTAAGTATGGGAAAACGTTCGACCCATCGACAGAACTCTAAGGCTCAGTTTAGACACACGAAATTTTTTTGAAAAAGTTTCGATAGTGACGTCAGACAGCGATTTTTAGCGGCAACTATCGGTTTTCCGTCTCCACACACATTTGAACAAAATATTTTTTGAACAAAACAGAATATTTTTCTTCTAATGGCATTTAGCTGTTGCGGTTTATTCAAACATCGAATGGGATTAAAATAATGTAGGAATTAAATTATTTTAATACGTGTTAAGTTTAACTATGCGTCGGTAAACAAAAAGAATCATACAGATAATTTAAGATTCATCGTGGTGTTGTACCAATTGGCTGAATATTCCAATGTTAGTTGTGAAAATATATTACGGGTTCTTAACCTCAAAAATATTTTTATGAAACAGAATGCAATATTGCAATTGTGTCATTAATATTGCATTGGTATTTTATATTGTGTTCACATTATATTGTGTCATTGTTTTTGGCGCATATTTGCCGAGACCAACATTAAATTTAAGACTTCCCTTACGACTGAAATTATTTACGACTTATAAAAATAGTTGATGAACATGTTTCTTCCGTGAAAAGTTTCACGGAATCATTTCATAATTAAAACGTTGCAATGGAAAAAAACACCGTCGTGAAATAAAATTGTTTTTAATCCAAAAGTAAGAACAAACTCAATTTAATTATTACCTACTTCCTTTTTCTTTTCAAGGGGTTAACAATTATTTTATATTTTCCAAATTGTTTTTAGTTTTCACAGAAAATAAAGGCTTTCGAGTTTTAAATTAACAAAAAAAATTTAAATACCTACCAAAATTGTCGAGTCCATAGCATTATTGTCTTTGACTTTTCAGACATTTTAACTCCGAAGTGGAAATGTCTGACAACTCAGTCTGACCAACATTACGAAATAAGCGGGTCATGCGGCATTTTTTAAAAATCATCATAATATCAAAATTGCTAGCAACTGTCACTGCGGAGCGGCCATCTTGCTTGACGTCACTATCGAAACTTTTTCAAAAAAATTTCGTGTGTCTAAACTGAGCCTAAGAGAAAAATGACTTGAAAATTAAAAAAAAAAAACTTTTTAACTTTTTTCATTTTTATATATGACACTTTGTATGAAATTTTACTTTTTAAATATTTGTTCAAAGAAATTTGCCGTAGAAAAAAAGTTTCTTCCAACATTTATGGGGTTTACTAAAATGCATTCAAAATTCGAGTATGAGGCCTATGAATTTAAAATGGCCGCCTGCAGAGCAATATATTTTTTTAGTTTGTATCGCGGGTATGTAAAATATACACTTGGCGGGATTGTCCTATTACATATCATTACATTTCGCTAAATTATAATTGTTTGTGTAGCATCAAAACAGTTGATTTTTTTACTTATAAATTTGACTTTTTGTGAAAATCAGGTTTTTCAAAACTTTGTTGGAAAAAAATTGTCATTGAAAAAAGTTTTCTTTCAAAAAATGTTGACATAAGCAAAACCAAATTGATCATTGAGAAAAAACCTTCAGACTTTTAAAATGAACGCCAGGAGAATGTTAAATATTGAAGAAACCAAAAAAAATGTATGGCAGCTACTCTTAATCCTTCATGTATTTCGTTGTTCTTTTGAAAATATTTAAGTCTGTTTATGTGCAGATACCATGCCTAATTTCAATGTTCCAACTTTATGCATGCGCCCGATGTGCCACCTGAAAGTTATTGTTTTTTATTTTTTTCTATGTAGGTATTTACAAATTTTGTTTGAAGAATTTACTTTTTGCGAAAAAATTTCTTCCAAAAGTTGTTAAAATTACTAAGAGACATGACTGTTTCGAATATCAAGCCTGTAAATTTAAAATGGCCGCCAGCGGCAAGATTTCAATTTTCAGTCTGTATGGCAGGTATGCGAAATATGCACGTGACGTCATCCGGACCCTGACAGTTGTTTAGCCACTGACATTTTATGGGGGTGTGCAAAATTTCAGCATCGTGCTGCGAACGGTCTGGGCGCCTATAATGGTACAAATATACAAACAAACGGACAAACAAACAAACACCAAAAATTCTGGAACATAGCGTTAGTTCAGTTTGTCAATAGAAACACTTTGTAGAAAAACATTTTTGCAAATTCGAAAAAAACAGACGCAAATACCCCTTCCTTTTTTATATATAAGATATAAATTTAATGATTGAAATGCCAAAATGCATAATCTTGACAGAAACCCACTGTAATGATGATTTATTTGACAAAGTCTTTGATAACTATACTGCAGTGTCGACAAAATTACAAATAAACAAAAATAGCGGAATTATAGTATATATCCATAATGAATGTGAAGTTATAGAATTTAAAGAAATCAAAATGGAATCTGTGAATTGTCTGAACGTCAAAATTAAATATCAAAACCAGCCTTTTACTATTACTGCAATATATCGGACACACAAATCGGAAATACAAAAATTCACAGACGAACTGCAAAGTTACCTGAATACAATCACAGGTCAAACTAACTTTGTTGTTGGCGACTTAAATATAGACATCTCTGATGACTATAACTCACTTGAAAAAAACAGATTTATGAATATGATGACGTACCATAATTACAAATCTTGTATAAATAAACCCACACGGGTTTTCCAAAATCATAAACCATCCTGCATAGATCACATATGGTGTAACGCAGACATCAATAACCTAAAGAATATCAGGACATGCATCTGGAAGACAGACATCACCGACCACTTCACCTGCCTATTACTATATGACACCGAAAAGATGACTGAAAATGCACAACATGAAAAACAAATAACCATAACAAAAATAGATTGTGAAGCTTTGGAGATCTCACTGAGGGCTGAAAAATGGCACAGTGTACTAACCAGTGACTGTGCAAACCGATCAGCAAAGGCATTTGAGGTAGCATTAAGTATGCATATAGCAAAGGCAACAAGAACATTACAAATTAAAATAAACTCAAGGACAAGAAAATTAAAACCCTGGATCACACAAGGAATCATAAATTCAGTCAGGAAAAAGAATAAGCTTTACAGAAATACAAAACGTCCTCGAGTAAATACAACACAAATATCTTACTACAAAAAGTATAAGAATATTTTGACGATTCTTATTAGAAACACAAAAAACTCATACTATAAAAAAAAAATACTGTAATCAGAAAACAATACAAAAACATTATGGGCAAACATTAATGAAATAATGAACAAGAAAAAAACAATCAAACAAATAAAGGAAATTGAGTACGAAGGGAAAACATATAACGTCAAAAAAGAAACTTTAAAATGTTGTAATATCCTAAATGAGTACTTCATAAATGTGGGAAAACATTTAGCAAAAGCTATAAAAACCCCCTCTTCTCAAAACGCAATTTATAGCCCTCCATCACTGTCTCCTCAATATAAAGACTTTGACCATATAAGTAGGGACTGGAAAATTTCGCGATCGCGATAAAACGAATTTATTCGCGAATTTTGATGTTTTTACGCGAATAACGCGAAATTTGAGGTTTTACGCAAATATCGCGAATTTTCGTACTTTTGGTAGAAATTGTGCGAAAAAGTTGTTATGTGTCGCTTCTGCAACGCAACTATTTTGTGGTAAAGAAAAGATTGCTGCAAAAACCCTTTGCAAGGTGCAAAGCACAGGGAAAATGGTCGGTGTTATAGTCGAGGGGGCTAAGTGGGCTGATCTTTCAACGTTGAAACACGCTAGAACGCTAGACGCGGGGTTCGATCCCCGTCTGGGTCATTTGACCCTGGTTCAACAAATGTAATTAGGTAATTATTAATTAATAATTAATTAAAATAAACAATACTCGTAATGAATTTTTCATTAATGATATTAATACCTGTTTCTGGCCAGGCAGAGTAGGTTGGTGAATTGCATTCCTATTCACAAATCTATTTTATTAAAAAAATAAATGATAAGCAGAACTGTCCTGGACATCCAAACAGACTTGAATCGTGACATCAATGAAGGAAAATACATCAAGGAGTTAAGCTGCTGCTGGATTAGCCAAGAGCACAACTTGAGGCTTTCATAAAAGCCACCATCCCTCAAAAAAATTAGATAACCCTCATCTAGAGACTAAATGCACAAAAATTAAATATTTTAATAGGATATTGCAGGGTATTCGGAGTGTCATTCAAATATTAATACTTTTTTTAATCAATGGTTTTTTGTAAGTTGTAACTCGTATTGATTCAGATGTTGTTTATTCATTGTTTTTGAAGGTACATATTGTTGTTTTTATAATAAATTGTAAATATTAGTAATATCTATAGTTTTGCAATTACATAAACTTTTATTTCGATCAAATCAACCCTAAAAATTACACCGAATCTCCCCGTTTATCATGAAAAATAACGCGAATTTCCCTGTTTTTGATCAAAAATAACGCGAATTTCCCAAAAAAATAACGCGAATTTTGCAAAAAATAACACCACTTTTTTCCAGTCCCTACATATAAGCGAAGCCGAGGTAGACAAAATCATCATGAATCTAAAAGGAGGATCTGCCCCGGGATATGATAAAATAAATGTTAACACAATAAAGCTCATGAAAAATTATCTGATTCATCCGATAACTCATATTATAAACACAAGCCTTATCAGTGGCCAATTTCCTGATAATTATAAAAAGTCAATAATAACTCCTATATACAAATCTGATAGCCCCAAAGAACCACAAAATTACCGCCCAATCTCTATTATATCAAATATTTCAAAAATATATGAAAAGGCTGTAAAGAAACAACTTTGGAACTTCTTAGAAAAAAACAATATTATAAATAAAAATCAATTTGGTTTTAAAAAGAATACACACACACAAGACGCAATAGCCAAAATAACTCAATTCGTATACAGAGCCCTAGACGACAACAAAAAGTGTATTGGGATATTTATTGACCTAAAAAAGGCTTTTGATAGCATTTCACATGCACAATTAATAAAAAAAATAATGTCACAGGGTATAAATGGAAATGTACTTTCATGGATAAAAAGTTTTCTACACAAGAGACCACAACACACAAAATTGTGCAATGAAATAAGTGACTCAAGGACCTCTGACTTCTCTATACCCCAGGGAACAGTATTGGGTCCCCTTTTATTTATCATGTTTGCAAACGACATCTTTAACGTAGTAAGCGAAGGAGAAATAGTTTCATACGCTGATGACACAGTCCTTTTACTACAGGCAGACACATGGCATGAGCTAGAAAAAATAGCTAATATAAATATAAATAAATTAAAGACATGGCTAGACAAAAATCTGTTAACACTAAATACTAAAAAAACTCATTTCGTCCCATTCTCCATAACAAAACGGAAACTCCCTCAAATAAATATAAAGATACATGACTCAATAGACTTAAATCACAAGTGTACAAAAACATGCACAAAAATCGAAAAAAAAAAATACAACAAAATATCTTGGAATAACAATAGACCAAAATTTAAAATGGAATGAGCATATAATAGGATTGACCAAAAGGGTGAGGAAACTGGGCTACGTGTTCAGGTGTCTGAGAAAAGTACTGGATAAGGCACAACTTAAAATGGCGTATTTCGCTTTTATACAATCTGTTCTCCAATATGGGGTTGTAGGTTGGGGAGGGGCATACAGAGCCCATCTGAGGCCGCTGTTGGTTGCCCAAAAATTAATAATAAAAATAATAACTAGCAAACCTTACATATATCCAACTAAACAACTTTTTGAGGAATTTGGGGTCAAAGCAATAGAAGACTTGTACAAATACAATTCACTATTACAAATATTTAAAGAAAACATTATAAATAATAATCAATTGGAGGCGAATATGGGTTCACGAAGAAAATTCATGCTACCAATAAAAAAGTGTAAAAAATCAATAGGTCAACAAAATTACCAATACCAGGCAGTAGAAATTTTTAACGCGCTTCCAATTGAGTGCTAAAGGCCCTAAAAACTTCAAAAAGTTGCTAAAAAAAATAAAATTAAATGAGCTAAAATAATTTTATAGTTATTAGTTCATAATTAAAGTAGTTATAGTTAAATATAGTGATATAATGGTATGCATAGTATAGATAATATAGTGTAATACATATGATAGAATAATAACGTTGATAATAATTAAACTCTAAGGTAGTATGGCCGTACCCGTACGGCGGTAAATGTCATTGCAAATCGAAGTATGGCCGTACCGGTACGGCTATAGTCATACAGGCTTTATTCATAAGTAAACGTCAGAAATGGATTAACCAACGGCATCTAGCGGCTTTCCCCCATAATATTTTAAAAACTAAACGAAGTTAGCGGTATTATCGACTTTACAAAAGCGATTTCAAAGTATGTGTGACGTCACAATCACTTTTCGTGGTGTTCGAAACCAGTTTGAACAAGTGCGCGCATGTTATCGCGTATACGTATATTTTTCCCGCGAAAATTGCATTTTTATATAGTTTTTCTTTTTTAAATTGTTTGGTGATCACTTTTTGAAAGTTTTTGAACACGGTTTTATTTAAAAAAACGTATTTTGTTTGGTGTTTTTGTGTTTTATTGACAATATTTTTATTCTTTGCATACCTTTATTTACGTACTAAAGCCCGTTCGTAACTTTGTGTTGTGGAAGTTTTGTGTTGTAATTTTTCTTTTATAAATTATCTGTCCCTCAATTTACGATCATGTCGCATAGGGTTAGTGAAATGGACATCTTCGATGCTTTAGTTGAAAGCGAAGATGAAGAGTTATACGAAAATATCGACGATTTACCTATTGAGTCTGATAGCTCTTCTGAAGAATCTTCATCGTCAGAGGTAGAAGATGACCCTGAGCCGTCTACATCTAAACGTAGAAGACAAGAGGTGCGTAAATGGTCTAATAGTGATTTTGTCCCCACGTTATATAATTTTGACTGTAGCCAATCTGGTATACGTGACGATAAAACTGATGTAAATGAGAATTCGAAAGAAATTGAATTCTTTGAACTTTTTATGACGCGTAATGTTGTGGAAATAATTTCTAAAGAAACAAATAGATATGCAGAAGTCATAAAGAACAGTACTTTAGGATCCAAATCAAAAATACACAAATGGGTAAATACTAACATTGGTGAGATTTATATGTTCATCGCAACAATAATGCTGATGAGTTTGGTCGGAAAGAATTCTCTAAAAAAATACTGGTCGAACAACAAAGTCATTGAAACTCCGTTCTTCAAATTATTATTTTCTCAAGATCGCTTCTTTCTTCTCCTACGAGCTCTACACTTCGTCGACAATGCAATGCCAATAAATGATAAATTATACAAAATTAGAGCATTGTTTGAAGAAGTAAAGAAAAATTTTAAAAATATATTTTACCCATATGAAAATATATGCATAGATGAAAGCCTTTTGCTCTGGAAAGGAAGACTCTCCTTCAAAATATACATTCCTTCAAAAAGACATCGGTTTGGAATCAAATTATTTGTTTGCTGCGATGTGCATACTGGGTACATTCTAGATATTATTGTTTACACCGGATGCCAGTCAGACTATAACATTATAGAGAATCTTGGCATATCAGGCTCGGTTGTGACGACGATGCTAAAAGATTATCTCGGGAAAGGCCACACTCTCTATGTAGACAATTGGTATACCAGTCCCGCTTTGTTTTATTTTCTGTTAGAAAATAAAACGAATGCCTGCGGAACGGCAAAAACAAACAGGAAAATTATGCCGAAGTTCAGTACAAATAAAATGAAAAAAGGAGAAGTCACTTTTTATCACTCTGATGGACTGATGGCTCTAAAATGGAAAGACAAGAGAGAGATAGTGATGCTTACAAGCAAGCATGAAAATAATATGATTACCACAAATAAAATAGATTATAGTACGGGACTGAGTAAAATAAAACCTGAAGCCGTTGTAGAGTATACCAAAAATATGGGAGCAGTTGACAAAGTGGACCGTATCTTAGGTTTTACTGACTGCTCCCGCAAATCATTCAAATGGTACAAAAAAATATTTTTTAGACTCGTGGACTGCTGCACTCTAAATTCATTTTTCCTGTACAAGCAAGTTACTAAAAAACAGTTATCATTTGGAGACTTCAGAGAAACTCTTATAGCTCAAATGACTGAGAGGTATCACATACCGCGACCGAATGCATCAGGAGGAAGAAGGGTTGAGGATGTGCCACTACGACTAACGGAAAGGCACTTCCCCTTCCCTGTTCCCCAAACACAGGCACAAGGAAGCAGGACCCAAAGAAAGTGTCACGTGTGCAGTCATACAACTGTACGACCAAAGTGTCGAAAAGACACAAAATTCATGTGTGAAGTGTGCAACGTGGCTTTGTGTATACATCCATGTTTCAAAGCCTACCACACTAAAAAACATTATTAGTCATGTTTTGTGTTTCATCTATGTATTTATTGTATTTTTAATTATTTTGTAAGTGTAAGTTTTCAATTACTTGTGAAGTGAAGATTATTTTACTAGTGTACGAATATTTTGACACTGCAACCAATAGTTGACGACACCTGAAATAAACATAGGATTTTTCAATAAAAACTTTGAAAATGGTAAGTTTTAATTTTTTTTTCTTTGAAAAATGGTAAGTTTTATTTTTGATTATTGTGTTGAAGTCGTTAAAAAATAATACTTTTTATTTTAACCCTTTATAAAATAACTCACTCCGTATAGGTATTTACATCATACAAACAAACGGACAAACAAACACCAAAAATTCTGGAATCTAGCGTTAGTTCAGTTTGTCAATAGAAACACTTTGTAGAAAAAAATTTTTGCAAATTCGAAAAAAACAGACGCAAATACCCCCAAGAATTTTATATATAAGATGGCAAGTATGCAAAATATACACTTGGCGTGATTGTCCCATTACATATCTTTATACTTTGCAAAAATAGAATTGTAAATGTAGCATCAATATTGTAGCTGACGCTCTACAGGCGCGGGTGGACTGGATCCGTCTTCTCACACTGTTCCTCTGTCAGCTGGTTGTAAGGCAGCTGCCTTTCCAATAATTCAAGATCTCGATGTCAGGGGGCAAAGCGGCGGGTCGTTGTATCGAAGATCTGAAAAGATGGTCAGAAAGAGTAGCAGGTCGAAGTTCTGAAGAAAGCGAAGCGTTGTAGTAAGAAGTCGGAAGTCGGAGAACAAGTGATTTATTTCGAAGAACACACGCATATTTATATTCTAGGAAACAATAGGGATAACGGGAATTCTCACAAATAGGGATGGGAACGAAAACTAGGGATGGGGCGTGGGAGTTTCGGCACAAACGAGACAAAATCTGTATTTTTATCAATTAATCGGTAAACTGAGAGCTCCCCCGGTATTTGTGATAGTGGACCCTGAAGTTGAAGTGTTTCTTTATTAAGGGTCCACATTTCACATTACACATACCGAGGTCGCCGCAATTATCGCATTTTTTGTGGTTGCCCTAAGAAGGACCTTAACATGAAATCTCTGAGGCTCGCTGCGTCCGCAACAAATATAGTTTATTTTTTTACTTATAAATTTGACTTTTTTGTGAAAATCAGGTTTTTCAAAATTTTGTTCGAAAAAATTTGTCATTGAAAAAAGTTTTCTTTCAAAAAATGTTGACATTAGCAAAACAAACATAATCATTGAGAATAAATCTTCAGAATTATAAAATAAACGGCAGGAGAGTGTTAAATATTGAAGAAACCAAAAAAAATGTATGGCAGCTACTCTTAATCCTTCATGGATTTTGTTTAAATTTTGAAAATATTCAAGTCTGTTTATGTTCAGGTGGCATGCCTAATTTCAATGTTCCAACTTTATGCATACGCCAGTTGTGCCACCTGAAAGTTATTATTTTTCATTTTTTTCTATGTAGGTATTTACAAATTTTGTTTGAAGAATTTACTTTTTGCGAAAAAGTTTCTTCCAAAAGTTGTTAAAATTACTATGAGACATGACTGTTTCGAATATGAAGTCTGTAAATTCAAAATGGCCGCCAGCGGCAAGACTTCAATTTTTAGTCTGTATGGCAGGTATGCAAAATATGTATTTAACGTCATCCGGACCCTGACAGTTGTTTAGCCACTAACACTTTATGGGGGTGTGCAAAATTTCAGCATCGTGCTGCGAACGGTCTGGCCGCCTATAATGGTACAAATATACAAACAAACAAACAAACACCAAAAATTCTGGAATCGAGCTTAAGTTCAGTTTGTCAATAGAAACACTTTGTAGAAAAACATTTTTGCAAATTCGAAAAAAACAGACGCAAATACCCCCAAGAATTTTATATATAAGACTAGCAGACCAAACCGCGCTCTCGCACGGTTGGCTGCTAGGCCCTCCGGGCAGTTTGTAGTCTGGCTTCGCCATACCTTTTTATTTCATTAAATGCTTTAAGATATAATTGAATAATTTTGTGATAAAAAAGTAATTGAATTCTTTTCATGTTCCGAATATCTTTAATCCACGAAAGACGAATTTAAGTTAAATATGTACAGTATGCATAGAACTACATCGCAGTCCCATTCTTTTCAGTTTCAATGTCAGAAGAATGTAATACATAAGTTGGTTCGTGTTACTAATAAAAAAAGTCAGGATAGTAATAATATTTAATATTTTTAAAAGATCCATGAGAACTGACCAACAACAACAACAAAAAGTGGACAGTTTTATGGTAGAATCCCAGGCCTGATCGTGCTACTTCCTATTGGTGTGCAGGTGCTGAAGTCTTTATCCTGCTTTTTATTTCTGCTCTTTATTTTTCTGGTGATGGTTTATAATGATGCTCGACCCGTTCATTATCATTTAAGTGTACAACCTTTTCTGCTCTTTTTCGTTTTGCTGGTAATAGTATCTAAGCGTACCTGTGTTGCTTGCAATTGTCTTATAGTGGCATGAAACATGACTGCGTTTGCTATATGGCATTGTTTTGTTGGTACTGATGCTTTTGTCCTTAGATTGTTCCAGCTGCTCTTATTATCATGAAATGCCTTCAAACTGCTCGTCCTGCTCTGAATTATCTTTTGATATCTTAAAACTGCTTGTGATACTTTTCACGATATTTTAGTGCCTGATACTGCTTGGTACCTGAAGATACCTTAAAATGCCTAAACTCACAATCTACAAAAAATCTAAGGCCCGGTATTTTCAACTTCAGCATAGCGACTTTATACATAATGAAAAGGACGCCTTTATGACAATCGTGCGGGTAGTTTATTTTTATGAGCTTAAAGTCGTATAAACTAACGTTGAAAATACCAGGCCTAAGTATGGGAAAACGTTCGACCCATCGACAGAACTCTAAGAAAAAAATGACTTTTAAAAATAAAAATAAAAACTCTTAAACTTTTTTTATTTTTTTATATATAAGACACTTTGTATGAAATTTTACTTTTTAAATATTTGTTCAAAGAAATTTGCCGTAGAAAAAAAATTTCTTCCAACAGTTAAAGCGTTTACATTTAATGCATTTGAAATTCGAGGATGAGGCCTATAAATTCAAAATGGCCGCCTGCAGAGCAATATATTGTTTTAGTTTGTATGGCAGGTATGCAAAATATACACTTGGCGTGATTGTCCTATGAAATATATTTACACTTTGCAAAATTAAAATTATAAATGTAGCATCAAAATAGTTGATTTTTTTACTTATAAATTTGACTTTTTTGTGAAAATCAGGTTTTTCAAAATTTTGGTCAAAAAAATTTGTCATTGAAAAAAGTTTTCTTACAAAAAATGTTTAAATTAGCTAAACAAACTTGATCATTGAGAAAAAACCTTCAGAATTTTAAAATGACCGCCAGGAGAATGTTAAATATTGAAGAAACCTAAAAAAATGTATTGCAGCTACTCTTAATCCTTCATGTATTTTGTTGTTCTTTTGAAAATATTTAAGTCTGTGTATGTTCAGATAGCATGCCTAGTTTCAATGTTCCAACTTTATGCATGCGCCCGTTGTGCCACCTGAAAGTTTTTTTTTTTTTTTTTTTTTCTATGTAGGTATTTACAAATTTTGTTTGAAGAATTTACTTTTTGCGAAAAAGTTTCTTCCAAAAGTTGTTAAAATTACTATGAGACATGACTGTTTCGAATATGAAGTCTTTAAATTCAAAATGCCCGCCAGCGGCATGATTTTAATTATCAGTCTGTATCGCAGGTATGCGAAATATGCACGTGACGTCATCCGGACTCTGACAGTTGTTTAGCCACTGACACTTTATGGGGGTGTGCAAAAATTCAGCATTGTGCTGCGAACGGTCTGGGCGCCTATAATGGTACAAATATACAAACAAACAAACGGACAAACAAACACCAAAAATTCTGGATATGAGGTTTAGTCCAGTCCGTCAATAGAAACACTTGTTGGAAAAACATTTTTGCAAATTCTAAAAAAACAGACGCAAATACCCCCAAGAATTTTATATATAAGACTAGCAGACCAAACCGCGCTCTCGCACGGTTGGCTGCTAGGCCCTCCGGGCAGGTTTTAGTCTGGCTTCGCCATAATTTTTTTCCCATATGTTCTTTATTTCATTGAATGCTTTAAGATATAATTTAATAAATTTTGTGATAAAAAGGTACTGGAATTCTTTTCATGTTCCGAATATCTTTAATCCACGAAAGACGAATTTAAGTTAAATAGCCTGCCTACTCGTGCTGCGCACGATAACGGCATTTTAGTTTGAAGTCCGGCTTCGCCAGCACACTTTGCCCCTGCTCTGATTTTTAAAAGTACCATGAGAACTGACCAACAACAACAACAAAAAATGGTCAATTTTATGCTAGAATCCCAGGCCTGATTGTGCTACTTCCTATTGTTGTGCAGGTGCTAAAGTCTTTATCCTGCTTTTTATTTCTGCTCTTTATTTTTCTGGTGATTGTTAATAATGATGCTCGACCCGTTCATTATCATTTAAGTGTATAACTTGTCTTTTCTGCTCTTTTTCGTTTTGCTGGTAATAGTATCTTAAGCGTACCTGTGTTGCTTGCAATTTTCTTATAGTGGCATGAAACATGACTGCGTTTGCCATACGGCATTGTTTTGTTGGTACTGGTGCTTTTGTTTTTAGATTGTTCCAGCTGCTCTTATTGTCATGAAATGCCTTCAAACTGCTCGTCCTGCTCTGAATTATCTTTTGACATCTTAAAACTGCTTGTGATACTTTTCACGATATTTTAGTGTCTGATACTGCATGGTACCTGAAGATACCTTAAAATGCCTAAACTCACAATCTACAAAAAATCTAAGTATGGGAAAACGTTCGACCCATCGACAGAACGTTAAGAAAAAAATTACTTTTGAAAATTAAAAAAAAAAACTTTTTAACTTTTTTATTTTTATATATAAGACACTTTGTATGAAATTTTACTTTTTAAATATTTGTTCAAAGAAATTTGCTGTAGAAAAAAAGTTTCTTCCAACATTTATGGGGTTTACTAAAATGCATTTTAAATTCGAGTATGAGACCTAGACATTCAAAATGGCCGCCTGCAGAGCAATGTATTTTTTTAGTTGGTATGGCGGGTATGCAAAATATACACTTGGCGGGATTATCCTATTACATATCATTACATTTCGCTAAATTATAATTGTTTTTGTAGCACCAAAACAGTTGATTTTTTTACTTATAAATTTGACTTTTTTGTGAAAATCAGATTTTTCTAAATTTTGTTGGAAAAAAATTGTCATTGAAAAAAGTTTTCTTTCAAAAAATCTTGAAATAAGCAAAACTAAATTGATCATTGAGAAAAAACCTTCAGAATTTTAAAATGACCGCCAGGAGAATGTTAAATATTGAAGAAACCAAAAAAAGTGTATGGCAGCTACTCTTAATCCTTCATGCATTTTGTTGTTTTTTTGAAAATATGTAAGTCTGTTTATGCTTAGGTGGCATGCCTAATTTCAATGTTCCAACTTGATACATGCGCCCATTGTGCGACTTGAAAGTTAGAATTTTTTATTTTTTTCTATGGAGGTATTTACAAATTTTGTTTGAAGAATTTACTTTTTGCGAAAAAGTTTCTTCCAAAAGATGTTAAAATTACTAAGAGACATGACTGTTTCGAATATGAAGTCTTTAAGTTCAAAATGGCCGCCAGCGGCATGATTTTAATGTTCAGTTTGTATGGCAGGTATGCGAAATATGCACGTGACGTCATTTGGACCCTGACAGTTGTTTAGCCACTGACACTTTATGGGGGTATGCAAAATTTCAGCATCGTGCTGCGAACGGTCTGGGCGCCTATAATGGTACAAATATACAAACAAACAAACAAACAAACAAACATCAAAAATTCTGGAATCGAGCGTTAGTTCAGTTTATCAAGAGAAACACTTTTTAGAAAAACATTTTTGCAAATTCGAAAAAAACAGACGCAAATACCCCCTAGATTTTTATATAATAGATTCATAATTCATAATTCATTCATAAGGTCTTTATTGTTTTTATCAATATGTACAAAGTATTACAATAAAAATAAATTTTAAAAATCTAATTACAATAAATACTCCCCAAAGTAAGCATAGCTTGTGTTTTGGGGAGGATTCCAACTTATCTTAACTTAAAATTAATCACTTAATAGATAAAAATCATAAAAAAACAATATATACACCATTTAGTCATTTACTTAGCAAAAACAGGAAGACAAAAAAATAAAATAAAATAACATAAAGAGGTAACATGTTTAAATAGAAAATACAGAAATAGGAATTATACATATACACACATATGTAGATATATGAAAAAAATAACAAAAATAATAATGATAAGAATAATATCCGAAAAACCAAATAAATATAAACACTCAACTATTTACACCTCTTTCAAATATTTGCTGATCATGTACTTAATGGCCTTAGGATCTGCGTGCTTATCATGCTTATACCTGGAAAAAAGTGCATTGTACCACCTTACACCCAAATAATCGTAGTGATGTTGGCCGGTTGCTGTATTCTTTCTAGGAACTTTGATTACAAGCGACTCTCTACGCGATCTACTACTCGGGATTACAATATCCCCCGGATTATATCCGTGGATAAAGTAATCCTTATGAACTTGGTAGAGAGCCGCTCTCTTATACAATTGGTCAATTGTTAGCACCGGAAAGTCATGATATAATTGCAATGTGGAATAGTCGAAAGGCTTCTTTAACATTATTTTGATAACCATTCTCTGCACCACCCTAAGAGGCTCGAGTGTTGTTTTAAATGTGCCGCCCCATCCGACCATTCCATACTGCATCAATGACTGTCCAAGCGCAAAATAGGTAGATTTCAAAGTTTTTACCTCTAGAATATCTCTAATCTTGCGGAATACATAGTAAATTTTCCTTAGTCTTTCAATAGTTGTTTCTACATGCTCCTTCCATCTAATTCTGGAATCTATTTTAAAACCTAGATATTTAACACTTTCCGCTTGAGAAATTAGGGGGCATAAGCAGGAGCACGCAGTTCCACTGACCAAGAAGTTAGTACAGCTATGTATAGCTATATTAAGTGAAAAAGGAAGACCTCTATTGTAGAGAGAGAATGGAATAAAATTTGTTTTTTCGGTATTCAGAGACAGGAAATTTTTGTCGAACCAATTTTTAAGTATGGTTAATTCCACATTCGTTCTGCGAACCACCTCTACCCATGACCCTCCCCTCACAATCATAGCCGTATCATCAGCAAAGGACAGGATTGAGGATGTGATCGGCAGAGAGAATATCTCATTGACATAAATAATAAACAATATTGGTCCAAGGACGGTGCCTTGCGGAATTCCGAATTGCGTTATTTTTCTAGAGCTTACTATCTTATTAATGCGTACCTGCTGAGTTCTATACTGCATGAAACTACAAATCCATTTCCTCACACTGCCACATATTCCAATCCTGTTTAATTTGTTCAATAGGCCAGTATGGCTAACGCTATCAAATGCCTTCCTTAGGTCGATAAATACACCCAGACATTTCTCTCCGGCATCTAATGCCCCGTACACTATGGAAGTCAACCTTGATATGGCGTCGTCCGTGCCAACACCCGTCCTAAAACCGAACTGATTTTTATCAAGTAAACCCTCTCTATCAATAAAATCTATGAGCTGTTTTTTCACTATTTTTTCGAAGATTTTCGAGATATTGGACGTGAGAGTTATAGGTCTATAATTCGATATATTACATGCATCCCCCGACTTGAAAATTGGTGTCACCACACCAACTTTGTAGACCTCAGGAAATACACCATTATTCAGGCTGACATTTACTATGTGCGTGATGGGCCCCGACAGAGATGTTGAATTCTGCTTCAAAATATCCACAGATATTCTATCATAGCCAGGAGAGGATCCTCCTTTCATATCCTTTATAATATTTAATACCGTCTCGGAATTTATTGGCTGAAATATGTTGAACCCTGGATCGATGAGAGAATCGGGTTCTATTTCCCCGTAAGTGAAATTTGGATCTATCTGTCGAGCCAGATTTTCACCTACATCTGCAAAAAACTCATTAAAGCTATTAGCCATTTCAATTGGATGTTGTGTGAGTTCCATTGTTTTACCATCAACAATTATCCTTTTTATCTGTGATTTTTTCTTTTTCTTATTAATAATCTCATTTATGGATTGCCATACATGTTTTATATTACTGCCAGCTTGTTCAACCTTCCTAGAGAAGTAATCAATCTTGACCCTTCTTATTAACAGTGTCAGCATGTTTCGATACCTTTTGTACCTGTCACTGACATTAATGTCGCCAGGATGTCTCCGCATAATCTTATACAGCTTTTCTTTGTTTCGTATTGAAACCACCAAACCATGTGTGATCCATGGCTTCAGTCTATTATATTTGGAGGATTTGTTGCTTTGTCTCCGCACAGATATTTGCTCAACACTCGCCAAATAATCTTCAACAATATCGTGAAAATTCTTAGCACATATATTTGCATCAAAAGAATCATAAACAGACTTCCAACTTTCATTCATCAGTCTCATTTTCAAATCCTCCAAATTAATCTTTTTTATTGGTTCATCATGTCGTACAGTATCATTTAATGCATTATTACTATTCATCAATCTCTGTATGAACAAAGACGTGTGATGATCCGTAATGTCACTCTTCCAAACAACAGTACATATGTCCTCCAGTTTGCTCAGTGGCGTATTGGACCAGAAATGGTCCAGACAGGACGGAGTTTGCCCATCCACCTCTCTGCTATATAAATTTGTACACAATTTAAAATTTAGTTCTGTTAGTGCGTTTTGATATATTCATTCTTTACAGTACTTATGCAAGTTTTTGCCACATTTACATTAAAATCGCTCACAATAATCACATTCATACTTCGACATTCATTCAGTAGCATCCTAAGTTCGTTAATAAATTCATTAACATTTGATTGGTGTGTTCTATATACAGAGATTATGCGATACAAAACGTTATTCTTATAATAATCAGTCTGTAGACAATTAACATTATTCATGATAATCTCTTTAACTCTTATATTATCATTATTACCGCGCACAAACACAACAATTCCACTATTTTTATTTATATAATAATTACTACGGAAATATGAGTAATTTGGAATATCAAACGGTTCACTCCACTCATTTAGATGCGCTTCACAGAGTACAATCAAATCTGGCAATCTATTAAGACAACTCAAATTTACTAGAAAACAATCCAGATTCTTTCGTATACTCCTAATATTTTGTTGTAATATAAACAGAGCATCATCTTCACATTTAGAATTTATAACATCATTACACTCCAATGCCGTGTAACACTCGTATTGAGCTATATTATACTGATTATCCACCTCATGCAAAAAGTCTGGATTCATGATTCGTGATAAAATAGTTCACTAGTAAGTACATCATTATTACAGGGTATCTCATAATACCACAAATAACTATCGCACATAAAAATCATCATTATTTCAAACAGTACAGATGTCACAGCATCTTCAAGCAGCACAAAACATATTATGTCATTAATGATATTATTAAATAATAGTAAACAATGAAATAGTACCGACCCAATGCTACGCTCAAGGCGCACAACAAATATGCAGCGAGTGGCGGTATCCGCACACGGCGTATAGCACAGTACACACACGGGACCATTACAATTTACAGATCGGCCCATTGTACTAAAATGTCGATCACGCGCTTTACATAAAAATGCCTTAAAAACCAAACAACATAACGAAAGTAAGTCTAAAAAGCAGAAATACACTATATTAAATATTAGTCAATAATCAATCTTCTCTTTTGCAATTTGCAATACCCTAGCGTATGATGGACAAGATTTTTTGTCCATAGCATTGTGCCAATGGTCAATATTTATCCCCCTTTTTTCCGCTTCAATCTTACAATTGATGCACTCTGCTTGTTTAGAACGTTTGTCGCAATTTATAAATTTGTGATTTCCCCCACAATGAGAGCACTTCGCCGGTTCTGCCTTTTTTGTGCAGTAGTTGGCGGAGTGCATGAAATTCAGACAGTGGTAGCATTGTGTAACTGGGTTGGCATCCACAACTGTGATTCTTTGGTATCCCAGAAATATCTTCTGTTTCTCCGTGAGGTGTTTTCTCACTTCAGTAGACGTCTCTACCAATAGATGCGCTAGCCCCGGGCTACCTCTCACCTTGATCACCCTCTTAATAACAAAGTCTTTGTGGTCCTTCAAAATATCCTGCAATTCCCCATTCTGCATCTTAATGTCATTCCATAGGGTCTCATTATTATTCTCAGAACTGACGTTTCTCAGCACAATCCATGGTTTTCTTTTTTTGATAAATTCGGCTGCAAGCTTATCCGATAACCTTTCTTCAATTATTTGCTTTAGTATGTCCGCATCAGACTTCGAAGGACAGGTAATGAGACACCCACTTCCTTTACTTCCCTTGATCTTTCTCATTCCACAGATTCCTATTCCCAGGAGTTTAACATCCAATTTGTCCTTAAGTATTTTCTCCACCTGCTCAGGTAATAATTCCTTTTGCGTATCTCTACCACGCACTATGATCGTATATCGCTTTTCAAAATGATTCTTCGATGAGATACTTAGTTCTCTCTGAGATTTGCCTCCAACAATTGGTATCACTGCATCTCTTATATCCTTCAAATCCTCCGACACCTTGTCCACCATCGGTGTCATCATCTCAATCTTGCCTAATTTTTTCTCATTTGCCAAAATCTGCTTCGCCACCTCTTTGTACATGCAATTCATTTCATCATACTTTTCTGCAAAGAAGGAGAGAGATTCCTTTATCTCTTTTAATTCTACCTTCAGCTCCCTCATCTCCCTTAACAGCAGGAGTGTGTCTGCCGAAGGCGACTCCACGGTTGGGGAGGGGGATATTGTTGGTGAAGACGATGATGATGATGCCCGGACGGGTGGATTAGGCAATACACCCTTGCTCTTTTTGAGATGTTGAGCCAATGCCTCGGAAGATGGGTTGGGGCCCAGCTTTGATGTTCTTGGGTCCTCTAGCCTGCACGAGTCACACATAAATTGCGACCTTGTCCTTGTGGACATTCTTTCGGCTGCTTGACGCTGGCATGAGTGGTGGTATGACTCATAGCACCTGGAGCATTTTAAAGCTTTTTTTGGGCTCAATTCCTCCGAGCATATACGGCACTTCATGTTTTTTTTTTTTTTTTCAGATTCAGGTCCTCTTACACTGAACACTGTTGGTTATTGTAGATTATTAGTTGTGTAAATATTTACATTTAAGTTTATAATATAATATCATAATTGTAACAACAATGTTGGGTGTAGTCAAATTTCAAATCAACATATTAAAAAGTCAAAAAAGTGGTTAAAAGTGCACATATAAATACCCCACTCAGTTCACAAATCACAGAACACATATGGCAAAAGATTTCAAAGCCAAATTGGGCTAAAAGGATTAAAAATAGCTAAAGTTATAACCATTTGTAAGGAGCACAAGATTTTGTGTGTGACTTTGACAGTTCTAATCGATGGAATGAAATGAGAAAAATGAGATACTACAATACATTTGTTTTATATATTTTACCTTATTTATTTTTAATTAAACTTTTAACTAAAAACCCCAATTTTGCCGCCTTTTCCGTGCCCAGCCTATTCCTAATTTTACTGTGGACTAAATAAAATGAGGAAAATACTCCCTCCACACCTGCAGAAGAAGCGGTGGCTGTAAGCAGCTGTTTGATTATATCCAAATCATCATCAGTTATACATTTCTTCATGTTTGCTAAGGCGAGCCACCAGTCTAGGGCGTCAGTGTTTTTCATTACCTCGTCGTCCATTAGGACCCCTGTGAATGGCTCGGTTTTTGCGTTCATCTTTATAATTATTTTATTTAGAATTTTTTTTCCTTTGTGTACGTATTTATCCTGCAAAAATGTCAAGGCTTCTTCAGATTCCTTCGCTGATAATTTACCTTGTGGAAGTTTTGGATTTATCATATACGCCAAAAAGTGAGCTAATGTCATTGCCTGGCGATAGCGGGTCACAACTTTCTTCATTTGAGCCATGTTAAATACTTCCTCAAGTTGCGACGTTAAATCATTCCATACTTGCACACATTCGGAAATTGTGCACTTGTCTCTTTGAGTCTTGTCTAATGCTGTTGCGATTGGTTCGGAGAGAAAAAAGTGATTATTTAAAAAAGTGATTTAAAGAATGAAAAAAAGGATTTTACTGACCGTGCAAAAGAGAAGAACGATTTTCTCTACGTTTCGTCGGAGTCATATCCGACATCCTCAGGAGACGTGTGTCCTTTATAGGGAGGACCCACGAACTGTTGAATTGTTGTTGTAAGATCGAGGCCGAAGGTTGTAGGTATTTTTAGTAACCTTCGGAGAAATATCCATAGATGTCGCTCTAGCTCCAGTTGTACAGAAGGACGATATTATGTCTTCTTGTGAAATCGTTCGATTAATGAAAGGGTGGATCATTGAAGTTAGTACTGGCCTCCATATACCGGAAAGCTTGTAGCTATCATCTCTGTTGAAGTTGGGGT